>APFE031434845.1:20581-35809 GCA_000404065.3 Pinus taeda
AAAAGATTGAATTCCAGGCCAAAATATGTGTCGTTTCATGGTGATTAAGATAACTAGGTGAATAATTACAGACAAACTCTACGATGGTGGTACCAAAAGCACTCGCCTGATTAATTCAAACGCCTGGTTTGATCATTGAAAGGATTCAATCCGTTGGGAATTCGGGGTGTAAAAGAGACTTAAGGGTGAGCATTATCTTCATTGGGTTTAAAAAAGAGATGCAATGGACATAGTTTTGTTTTTTTGTTTCTTCTGTACATTGTCTAGTTGTGATGTACAAGGTAGTGGAAACACATCCTTACTAGAATAGATTCATTTTAATCAAAGATATAGCAGGATTTGATAGGGTTTATATTCTCTAAAGTTTAAATTGCAAATTTCTTTTAGAATGTAAAAGTTGAAAAAAAACAGATACCTAGACATATTTGATTCTTCTTGAAGCTTGATAAATCTGTAATATATATATATATATATATTATATAATATATATATAATATATAGTTTCTGTTTTTTTTACATTGTTTAAATTATACATTTTTTAATGTAGCAAATGGATTCTATGTCTTCAAAATTTATTTAAACACTTGGGTTGTGCACACTACATATATTTAACTTATATTTCTAACAAATGTTTATTATACTTAAAATTAAAGTTGACCTAAAATATATTTTGAAAATGGCTTAATCATATGAAGTCTTACTTGAAATATTTTACTTATGGACTATAGTTTCAACATTAAAATGTTTTTTCTATTACTACTATATTTTAAAATACACTTCAATATTATTTAGCTCTTCATATTAAAATATTTTATTTATCACATAGACTTATTTTTTATTATTAATATTTTTTAAATGTTATATATTAATTTCATATAAAATTTCAATGAACTACAATATAGTGCTTGTTACATTTATTAGGAAATAATTTGTATTTATTTAGCTTTAATTAACTCCTCTTTAAAACATTGAAATATTCTTATTATTATCACACTTTTTTTTTTCCTCTCTCTACCCCATATGCAATAAAAGTTCATTTAAGTGAACATGTATATTTAAATAGTGTATTTAAGTTATATATTGTAATTTTTTAAAAAAATATAAGGATTATACTCAAAAGTGAAAATATAAGTTTTTCCTTTTACTTTAAATTGTCTTATTTTTTTTATAAAGTTAATATACAAGTCTATTGGTTAATTTCCATTTATGGTTTTTCTTTACTATAGACAATATTTTTATTTAGAATATTTTTATTTTTTATATTTTTAAAAAGGCACATAATGGATTTAAGCACATATGTAATTACAAATTCCTTCATATTTCATTATAAAATGAAATTGTAAAAAAAAATAAAAAATCTAACATCTCCAGAAGGGTCTCTTGTTTTATGGAAATGAGTTTCTTATACAATGAAAACCTTTCTTCTTTTTCTAATATTGCCCTAAGAATAAGTGGATTCTATAAGGAACAAGGCCCTTCTTTTTTGTATTTCTTTTTCTAATATTGCCCTAAGAATAAGTGGATTCTATAAGGAACAAGGCCCTTCTTTTTTGTATTTCACTAATTTCTTTAGGACATTTCTTAAATGAAAGTGCTGCAGATTACAATTTTTCATTAATAACTACTTTAACAATATAAATTAAAAGGCTAGTAAATATCCATACTTATTTCATCATACATTTTAAATTTACTAAATTTAAAATAATTATACAAATTAACTGAATTATAATTTTATTTAAAGTAATTATTTCTAATGTCCCCAAAAGAAAATCTCTCACCATTCTGACACTAAGAATTACATTCAGCTCGACATACATGGTACATATAAATGTTTTTGGCTTCAGCATTTGCAATAATTCGCAATAATCAATCCTCCAGAAAATGGTCCTTGTTACACCACGCGTAATCATTGTGTCTCCAGATTTAGAATCAATGAACGGTGGAGTTGAGCTTTGGGATTGCATCCAGATCAACAGTCAGGAGGTTCTGGGGGATATCTTACTGTGGAGATTGAGGGAAAACTTAGAGGGTAACTACCCTCCCTTCTCGGGCTCCCGAAACCCTCATTCTATTCACGCGTTAACTCGGAGTTTGGCTCTGCAACTCTTTTCAATTTTGCAGATGTTTCAAACAGGTACCCTTCAATGTTGCTCCAATTCACACTTCTCTGACCTGTGCCTTCTGGGAGGAACAATTTGGTGTACACAGACACTTGTTTTTCCCAAAAAATTGTTGGTAAACGTTCATGCTCTAGTTTTTGAAATTCTTTGCGGATTCAATCTAGAATTATTGAGATTTAGTGCCATCACTATGCTAGATGGGTGTACAAAATAGTAGTTGGATGTCTCCTTACAGTCAGGCTCCCGTTGAATGCCTGGTTCATCTCCCATATATGGAAACCTACTCAGGTAAGCTCTACGTTGTGATAGTTTTGTTTTACTGGTCAAACCTGAAGGTCGATAAAGAGGGTTTGCTAACTACACCGTATATTTTTTGTTTTTACGAGTAGGGTTATCCTGCCAACAACAAATTTTTGTGGCCTGAGCAGTTAGATCAGCACCCTAGTGCCTCGTTCTTCTCCTCGGAAAGCCCTAGGTGTGATTACTTGTTAACATGTCTGAAGAAGTTCTATGTACATGAATTTTAATTTGCGGCCGTGGCCTGATATTAACCAAATGTATATTGATAACCGTCAACATTGAGGTAACCCCATTGGCCTTAAGCTATACAGGCCGAGTTTATTTGGAACTGAAACTACCCATAATGGGTTTATTCTACTATGCTTCTGTATAGATTCTGAATTTTGTTTCTTGATTATTGCATATACTTAAATAGGATTTCATCCTTTAAATTATCACAGTTGAAAGGCACTTTGTTTATGGTTTATGCTATGCTCATAGGAAAAATTAGTCCTCTATTTCTCTTGATTTAATGTAGTATAACTATCTTGTTTCTGAAATTTTCACCTTTTGATAAACATAAGTCTGCTGTTTTTCCTTCCAGTCACCAAGGGCAATGGAATGTCCTGGTGCCAAGCCTTCAGCCCAACCCACAGCATTTTAGTGCTCAATTCAAAATCATATAATCATTTTTATACTGGTACCAACTCTATGCACTCCGGGAGGTCTTGATTATTTCTTGTATTTTTTTTTGCTTTCGTCCATGGTTGTTTTAGAGAACACACCGTATATATTTATTCTTTTTAAAAATAAATTACTATTTCCATGCCGTCATTTTAGAAATAATACACACGGTTCTTTGTTTTCTTCACTTTTTAGAACCACTGTTCAGTTTCTTTAAGAAAAGATATTACACCTCTTACAGAAAATATTATACAGTTTCTTTTAAAGAAATCATTACATAGTTCCTTCAGAGAGTATTACTCAGTTTTTTTTTTCTAAAGATTAGTATACAGTTCTGTCGGAAATTAATACTCAATGCTTTCAATACTTAGCTATTCTTTTAGAAGACTATTACACAACACTTTTAATGAATATAAACGACCACACGGTACTTTCCACAGTCAATGTTATTACCCATGTAATACTATCCAATGCCCTCTAACTAGAGAGAAATCTATCTGTGTAGACTCGGGGTCTCACGCGTCTTGTTAAATCACATTCATCAAAATAGTAAGACTGTAGATACTTCTTTGTAACTCAGGTTCGGTTGTATGCCACAAGACTACGAAAAGTCAGATGAACCTCCCATCATGCGACAACCGGATTAAGTTCTGGTGCTCCCCTCGAAACAATTTCAGACTAAAAAGTAGTGAAATGTTTTTCCTCTAGGCCACCTGATCTCTGGTCATAGGCTACCAATCAGTTCCACTGCCCAACTAGATCAAGAACTCAGAATTGGTCTGCATCATTTTCACAGTGTCTTGTTAAAGGTCGTCAAATCAAAATATTCTCTCCTCTCTTCAGCCTCAAGTTACCCATACCCTCTTCTCCTTTTTCCCAAGTTTTTCTTTTCTTTCATAAAGAAAAAGAGAGAATGGGTAGGCAACCTCCCGCCCCAACCATCTTAACTGTTTTCACTATGAAATATTTTCTCACATCTTTTCTTTCGGTAGGCTTGTAGATGACCTCTCACAAAAACATATGGTCAGTAATCTTATGTAATTTCTTTATGACATTCACAACTCTTCAATAAGTCTTTATTCTAATTTTTTACTGCTGTACAACAAAGAAGTTATACAAGTTATCTCAACAAAGGAGGGGCACTATATTTTCTCCCCCTGGAGAGAAACATCATCCTCCATGTTTGTTTGACTCCGAAACATTCTCATCCTCGGTGTTTGTTTGACTCCGGAACATTATAGGACATGCTTCCTGCATAACTTATTCATCTTCCCAAGTCCCCTCTTCCGGGTTAAGTGTTGCCACTGTAGGTTAACTTGGGGGATAACTCATTTCTTGAACATTGTTTCTCTCTTATTGAGAAAATATAGGGGTTTGACCATGAACTCCCCATCACGTTGGACCTGGCATTCATACATCATTCATTGTTAAGTTTGCAGCATATAGCTTAAATCAATTTACTAAAGAGCTATTAATTACACTACCAGAACATCTTTCCATTGAATTATGTGTCTAGGATCATGTATGTCGCTTTTTATTAAGGAGACCTAAAACACATTATGGACATGTATGTGACTAGGTAAAGGATAAGCACCCTGAGAAATCCTAGTAATAATCTTGAAGGGGATACATAACTAAGGGGATAATTTAGAGCAACCATTCCACATTAAATTACTTCTACTGGGTTTTACCCTTACATACACATGATCTGCTGCTTGAAACTCTTAGTAGGATCTTCATTGGTCAGAATAATTCTTGTAAATATCTTGGGCAAAATTTAAATTAGATCCTACTTTTTTCACTATAGCCTCCATGTCTTTGAGCAGGTCATGTCGTAGTATTAGCTTCTCTTCTAGGTTATTCCATTTAATGGTGTTCTACACTTCCTCCCGTACAATACCTCATTTTTAACCATGCATGATAGCCATTATTATAAGAGAATTCTAGCAAATGTATGTACTTTTTCCACTTCATAGGTTATTGCATCATGTACATCCTAAGCATATCCTCTAACACTTGGTTTACTCACTCAATTTACTCATCCATATGTGGGTGGTAGGAAGTACTAAATTTCACCTAAATTCCTAAACCATTGAAAACAGAGGTAAATGTTACCTCTCTATGGGAAATACCATATTTGGTATTCCATGTAATCTGAAGACTTATTCCAGGAACATATGAGTAATTTGTACTTCTTAGTAATTTGTACTTCCTTATAAGTTGATTAGACTATTATAAACCTATCTTATTTTCTCCACTTATCCACTACCGCCATTATGGAATAATTATGTATTTTTGACTTTCGTAGTCTATTAATAAAATATAATGTCATGATCTCCCATTTTCATTCAGAAATGGGCTACGGATGGAGTAGGATGGAGTAGGCGAGAGAAATGGGCTACTAATGGAGTAGGATGGAGTAGGCAGAGATGTTGATGTTCTCTTTTCACCCAGTGGCATTTCAAACAATGTGCCAAGTACTAGGTTGTTTATGTCTTCATGTCCGGCAAAAAATAGTCTTTCCTTAGTCATGGAATCAATTTTTAGTATCTTGGGTGAGCAGTATATGGATTTTTGTGATACTCATCTAGAATAAACCACTTAACAACTTGTTGATTTCGTAAGTAAATGTGATTTCTATATATGAGCATACGGTTATTATTAGCATCATAACCTAATTTTGTTTCATATTTTTCCTCGTGCTTTGCCTTTGCCATAAGAAAAGATATTCAGGATCTTTTAGAGCAACTTCGTGTAGTGTTATCTTCTGGATTCATCACATTCATGTTTGTAGGAATCTACATTTCGAACTAACCTCTTGGTTCATCATGAGGAATAGATCCATAAGTGAATAAGTTAAAACTCAATAAGGCTAATAAATAAGGTTAGGGTTGGTATGGGAATGAATGTAAGCCTAGAGGTTTTATTATTATGTTTATAACTGTTTATTTTAATTTTATTGTTAACTTAATGATTATTTTAGTTGTTGTTTTTATCCCTAATTTAATATACTTTTCTTTTCTAGGATTAAGTTTACTCTAGAAAATTTTAATTTTTAATAATTATTGCAATAGTGATTATAAAAACTAATTAATTATATTGATTATTAATTTATTTTTATTAATTATAATGAATTATCTTAATTTTAAAGTTAGTTTATATTTATTTTCAAACCTAACTTAAAATTAAGGTAATCATATAATTAATAAAATTTATATTAATTATACAATAAATTAATTGTTTTATTCCTATTCAATATTACATTAAAAATTTCTTAATCCTAACTGTTAATCCTAGAACGAAGAAAAACTAAATATTAAATTAGGAATTAAAAACTAACATCTAAAATAATTATTAAGTTAACAATAGAATTAAAATAAACAAATTATAAACATAACTTAATTAAACTTGTCATCTTACATTCATTCCCATACCAACCCTAACCTTATTTATTAACCATATTGACCGCTGACTTATTCACTTATGGATCTATTTATGATGATAAACCACAAAGGTTGGTTCGAAAAATCGATTCTTTAACTTGATTTGAAAAGTTAATTTTTTTTTTTCACTAAAAAAAATATCATAAATACACTTCAATCTTCAGCTTAAAGCATCGGCCACCCTATTTTCCTTGCCGTTCAAATGCTTAATATAAAAGTCAAATTAAAACACATTCCATCGTAAAGTCAAATTAAAACACATTCCATCGTGCTTGACCAGAGTTTAGTTATGAAAGAAATTGGTTAGGCTACTAGCGTCCGTCATAAGAATGAACTTCCTTCCTATAGATAATGGCCCCAAATTTCAATGCATGAGCTATTGTTGTAACCTCTAAGTCATAGTCTGAGTAGCGTTATTCATGTTCCTTCAAGTTTTGTGATTCATATGCCACCGCTTGACCTTGCATTAGTACGCCCCCAATTTGGAAATTCCTTATTCAGATCTATTATCTTTAAAATTGGAGTTGTAGTTAACAAATGCGTTAGCTGCTCAAAGCTTTGTTGCCATTCTTCAATCCACTTAAATACTTTCCCTTTTTTTCTGCAAAGATGTCAGGGGTAGGCCACGTTAGAAAACCCCTATATAAAGTGGCGGTAATACCTTGGTAATACCTTGCCAACCCCTCGAAAGAAATAATATCCGCCACATTCTTGGGAACAGGCCACTCAATGATTGTTTTGATTTTCTCTGGGTAGACCGCTCTAGAAGCCTCTCCCTTAAAGATGATCTCGAATTTTTCAGATGTCAAGGCTTCTGGTGATGTTCGTCCAATGGAAATCTAAGACTAAATGAGCATAGTCATCAAAATTGAGGAAATCTCTCCTAGCTACATAGCTCTCATGATGTGTTCCAATAACTCTGGTTTGGGCTCCACAAGTCAAGAAGTCCATTTCTTAGGTAATGCTATGTACTCACTCTTTCTTGATTCATGTGAATACAAAAATATATCTCTCTCTACAGCCATATATATATATATATAAAATCTCTCCTATTTGCATTCAAACTCCAACGCTCCATGGCTGACTCCAACGCTCCATGGCTGAAAAACAATAACCATTTTGCAATAATCACAAATCTGAAAAGTTTGAAGTGACAAATTTAATTATTAAAATGGAAGGGAAGAGTGGCTTGAGCCTTATAAGAGAATTGAGAATCGTTAATTTTTTATCTTCATGCATTGCATTCATGTAAGTTCACATTCCCTCAAAGTCGCAACTTCATGTGATCTAGCCGTAAGTGCTTCTCAGGGTGGGGGAGTCAAATGACAAAGGCTTGAATTTGACGCCAAACTATTTGTTTTCTAACGGTGGTCAAGATAAATCTGTGAATCATGGTAGACAAACTCTGTGCTGATTCTAACAAAAGCACTCGCATGATTAATTCGGACGATTAGGGTGGTCATCGAATAAAAGAGACGTAAAGGCAAGCGGTATCTTCAATAGAGTTTTTGAATCCATGCTTAAAAATTTATTTTTCTATATCATCGTGTTTAAGAAAATAATTCAAAATGTAGAGATTATAAAGCAGGTTAAGGACTTTGTGTCACATGCTTTCCAAACAATAATGCAATTTCTGTCGTTGTACATTATAAGTAAAATGTACATTTATTCTATCCATTTATGGGTTATCATTATCCGCTTATTTTTTCACCTTTCCCACTAAGCAATTAGGAAGCTAGATTCAACCTAGAAGGAAACCTGACTTCTGAAAGGTGAACTTTGACCAATGCACTCGTATATTCCCATAGATTCTTTTTCAGTACGTCCTATATTCCCATAGATGGAAAAGAAGGATCAACAAATAAGTATTATGTAGATTATTTTCCATCTAATTCATTCCAATTGTATGAAACAATAAACCATGGTAGTCATGGGTTAACCTCAAAGCCTAATCTGAGATGTAGGCTATTTCTCGACTACAATCCTTAAGAGCAAACATAAATTTCCATGAACTTTTCTGATGTCAAGGCTACCGGTGACATTCATCCAACGGAAATGGAGGACTAAAAATAAGCGTAGACGTCAACATTTAAGCAAACTCTCCGTGTCTCCATCCAATCCTCTAACGCTGAACAATAACAAATTTTCCTTAATTGAGTTAAAAGGATAGGCGTACTTACCCAAGCACTGAGCAATACGAAAATTTCAATTGAAAAATTATGAGAAGTTCAATTGACAAATTTGATTATGAAAGGGGAAGGGAAGAGTGGCCTGGATCTTTAAAAAAATAAAGAATCGTTAAACGTTTATCTCCGTGCAAAGTTAATGCACTTGGCTTCACTAAATTCATGTAAGTTGAGACACAAATCAAAGTCGCAGTTTCATTTGATCCAATTGTAAGTGCTTCTCCTGGTGGGGGAAGTCAATGTGTTATCATTCCGGCTAAGACAAAGGACAAAAGACTGAATTCCAGGCCAAAATATGTGTCGTTTCAAACTTTCATGGTGATTAAGATAACTAGGTGAATAATTACAGACAAACTCTATGATGGTGGTACCAAAAGCACTCGCCTGATTAATTCGAACACCTGGTGTGGTCATTGAATGGATTCAATCCATCGGGAATTCGGGGTGTAAAAGAGACTTAAGGGTGAGCATCATCTTCATTGGGTTTAAAAAAGAGAGATGCGATGGACATAGGTTTATTTTTTTGTTTTTTCTGTACATTGTAGTGGGAAACACATCTTTACTAGAATAGATTCATTTTAATCAAAGATATAGCAGGATTTGATAGGGTTCATATTCTTTAAAGTCTAAATTGCAAATTTTTTTTAGAATGTAAAAGTTGAAAAAAAACATATACTAGACATATTTGATTCTTTTTTATTCTTTTCTATTCTTTGTGAAGCTTGATAAATTGTAATATAAATATATATATATATATATATATATAGTATATATATATATACTATATATATATTCTATTTTTATTGTTTAAATTACATTTTTAATGAAGCAAATGGATTCAATGTCTTCAAAAATTATTTAAACACTTGGGTTGTGCACACTACATATATCTAGCTTATATTTCTAACACATGTTTATTATACTTCAAATTCAAATTGACTTAAAATATACTCTGAAAATGGCTTAATCATATAAGGTCTTACTTGAAATATTTTACTTGAATATAGTTTCAACATTAAAATGTTTTTTCTATTACTACTATATTTTAAAATACACTTTAATATTATTTAACTCTTCATATTAAAATATTTTATTTATCACAGACTTATTTTCTATTATGAATATTTTTTGAATGTTATATATTAATTTCATATTAAAAATTAAATGAATTACATATATCATTGTTTACTTTTATTAAAGATAATGCTATTTATTTATTTTAAACTCTCTTGAAACATTGAAATATTTTATTTATTACTCAAACTTTTTTTTTCTCTCCCTCTTCTGATATGCATAAAGTTCATTTTAGTCAACATGTATATTTAAATAGTTTATAAGGTGATATATTTGAATATTTTTTAAAAATATAAGGATTATACTCAAAGGTGAAATATAAATTATTTCTTTTTTACTTTAAATTATTTTATTTTTTTTATAAAATTAATATAAGGTTTTGTTATTTTCATTTTGGTTTCTTTAACTATAGCCAATATTTTTAATTTAAAAAAGGCACATGTCAACTGGATTTAAGCACATATGTAATTACAAATGCCCTCATATTTAATTATAAAATGAAATTGTAAAAGAAAAAAAATCTAACATCTTCATAAAAGTCTCTGTTTTATGGAAATACGTTTCTTATACAATGAAAACCCCTCTTCTTTTTCTAATATTGCCCTAGGAATAAGTCGATTTTATAAGTAACAAGGCCCTTCCTTTTTTGTATTTCTCTAATTTTTTTGGACATTTCTTAAATGAAAGTGCCATAGATTACAATTTTTCATAAAATCATAACTCGATAGTAAAATAATTAAAAAGTGGATATACAGAGGGGAAAAGCTAGAAACAAATATTTATGGTTTAACTAATATGTAGATTTTCATTATGATTAGGCTGAAAAAAGTGTCTATTTTAGAATAACTCTTACTATTTTTAATTTAATTATTAATAACTAGCCTAACAATATAAATTAAAAGGCTAGGAAATATAGATACTTATTTCATCATACATTTTCAATTTACTAAACTTAAAATAATTATAGAAATTAACAAAATTATATTATAATTTAAAGTAATTATTTCTAATGTCCCATAAAAACTCTCTCACCATTCTAACACTAAGAATTACATTCAGCTTGACATGCATGGTACATATAAATGTTTTTGGCTTTAGCATTTGCAGTAATTCACAATAATGAATCCTCCCGAAAATGGTCCTTGTTACAACACGCGTAATCATTGTTCCTCGAGATCTAGAATCAATGAGCGGTGGAGTTGAGCTTCGGGATTGCATCCAGATCAACAGTCAGGAGGTTCTGGGGGATATCTTACTGTGGAGATTGAGGGAAAACTTGGAGGGTAACTACCCTCCCTTCTCGGCCTCCCGAAACCCTCATTCTTTTCATGCGTTAACTCGGAGTTTGGCTCTGCAACTCTTTTTAATTTTGCAGATGTTTCAAACAGGTACCCTTCAATGTTGATCCAATTCACACTTCTCTGACCTGTGGCTTCTGGTAGGAACAATTTGGTGTACATAGACACTTGTTTTTCCCAAAAAAATGTTGGTAAGAGTTCATGCTCTAGTTTTTGAAATACTTTGCGGATTCACTCTAGAATTATTGAGATTTAGTGCCATCACTATGCTAGATGGTGTACAAAATAGTAGTTGGAGGTCTCCTTACAGTCAGGCTCCCTTTGAATGCCTGGTCCATCGCCCGTATATGGGAACCTACTCAGGTAAGCTTCAACGTTGTGATGGTTTTGTTTTGCTGGTCAAACGTAAAGGTCGATAAAGAGGGTTTGCTAACCACACCGTATATTTTTTTTCACAACTAGGGTTATCCTGCCAACAACAAATTTTTGTGGCCTGAACAACAAATTTTTGTGGCCTGAACAGTTAGATCAGCACCCTAGTGCCTCGCTCTTCTCCTCGGAAAGCCCTAGGTGTGATTACTTGTTAACATGTCTGAAGAAGTTCTATCTACATGAATTATGTGTGAAGAAGTTCTATCTACATGAATTTTAGTTTGCGGCTGTGGCCTGATATTAACCAAATGTATATTGATAACGGTCAACATTGAGGGAGCCCCATTGGCCTTAAGCTATACAGGCTGAGTTTATTTGGAACTGAAACTACCCATAATGGGTTTATTCTACTATGCTTCTGTACAGATTTTGAATTTTGTTTATTGATTATTGAATATACTTAAATAGGATTTCATCCTTTAGATTATCACAGTTGAAAGGCACTTTGTTTATGGTTTATGCTATGCTCATAGGAAAAATTAGTCTTCTATTTCTCTTGATTTAATGTAGTATAACTATCTTGTTTCTGAAATTTTCACCTTTTAATAAACATAAGTCTGCTATTTTTCCTTCCAGTCACCGAGGGCAATGGAATGTCCTGGTGGGAAGGCTTCAGCCCAACCCACAGCATTTCAGTGCTTAATTCAAACTCATATAATCATTTTTATACTGGTACCGACTCTATGCACTCCCGGAGGTCTTGATTATTTCTTGTATTTTTTTTGGCTTTCGTCCATGGTAGTTTTAGAGAACAAACAGTATATATATTTATTCTTTTTAAAAATAAATTACTATTTCCATGGCGTTATTTTAGAAATAATACACACGGTTCTTTCTTTTCTTGACTTTTTAGAACTATTGTTCAGTTTCTTTAAAAAAAGATATTACACCTCTTACAGGAAATATTATACAGTTTCTTTTAAAGAAATCATTACATAGTTCCTTCAGAGAGTATTACTCAGTTATTGTTTTTTGAAGATTAGTATACAGTTCTGTCGGAAATTAATACTGAGTTTTAGAAGACTATTACGACACTTTTAATGAATATAAACGACGACACAGGAATTTCCACAGTCAATGTTATTACCCATGTAATACTATCCAATGCCCTCTAACTAGAGAGAAATCAATCTGCGTATACTCGGGGTCGCACACGTCTTTTTAAATCACATTCATCGAAATAGTAAGACTGTAGATACTTCTTTGTAACTCAGGTTCGGTTGTATGCCACAAGACTACGAAAACTCAGACGAACCTCCCATCATGCGAGAACCGGATTAAGTTCTGGTGCTCCCCTCAAAACAATTAAAGACTAAAAAGTAGTGAAATGTTTTTCCTCTAGGCCACCTGATCTCTAGTCATAGGCTACCAATGAGTTCCACTGGCCAACTAGATCAGGAACTCAGAATTGGTCTGCATCATTTTCACGGTGTCTTGTTAAAGGTTGTCAAATCAAAATATTGTCTCCTCTCTTCAGCCTCAAGTTACCCATACCCTCTTGGCCTCCTTTTTTCCCAAGTTTTTCTTTTCCTTCAAAAAGAAAATGAGAGAATGGGTAGGCAACCTAACGCCCCAACCATCTTAACTGTTTTCACTATGAAATATTTTCTCACATCTTTTGTTTTCACTATGAAATATTTTCTCACATCTTTTCTTTAGGTAGCCTTGTAGATGACCCCTCACAGAAACATATGGTCAGAAACATATGGTCAGTAATCTTATGTAATTCTTTTATGACATTCACAACTCTTCAATAAGTCTTTATTCTAAGTTTTTACTTTTGTAAAACAAAGAAGTTATAAAAGTTACCCCAACAAATGAGGGGCATTACATCTTCTCCCTCTCCAGAGAAACATTATCCGGGGTGTTTGTTTGACTCCAAAACATGTTCATTCTCGGTGTTTGTTTGACTCAGAAACATTCTCAAACATGCTTCCTGCATAACTTATCCATCCTCCCAAGTGGTCTCTTCTGGGTTAAGTGTTGCCACTGCAGGTTAACTTGGGGGATAACTCATTTCTGCAACATTGTTTCTCTCTTATTGAGAAAACAGAGGGGCTTGACTTGGAACTCCCCATCTGGTTGGACTTGCATTCACACATCATTCATTGTTACTTTTGCAGCATATAACTTAAATCAATTTTACAAAAGAGCAATTACTTACGCTACCTGAACATCTTTCCATTGAATTATGTGTCTAGGATCATGTATATAGCTTTTTATTAAGGAGATGTGAAACACATTATGGACATGTATGTGACTAGGTAGAGGATAAGCCACTTGAGAAATTCGAATAATAATCTTTTAGGGGACACATAACTAAGGGGATAATTTAGAGCAACCATTCCACATTAAATTACTTCTACTGGGTTTTACCCTTACATACACATAATCTCCTAATTGAAATTTCCAGTAGGATCTTCATTGGTTGGAATAATTCTTCTAAATATTTTGGGAAAACTTTAAATTAGATCATAAGTTTTTCACTATAGCCTCCATGTCTTTCAGGTCATGTCCTAGTATTAGTTTCTCTTCTGGGTTATTCCATTTAATCCACTGTTTTACACTTACTCCTGTACAATACCTCAAATGGGTTCATTTTTAAAGATGCATGATAACCCTTTATTATAAGAGAATTCTACCAAATGTATGTACTCTTTCCAATTCATAGGTTATTGCATCACTTACATTCTAAGTATATCCTCTAACACTTGGTTTACTCACTCAATTTACTCATCCATCTATGGGTGGTAGGAAGTACTAAATTTGACCTAAGTTCCTAAACCATTGAATAGGGCCTTCCAAAAAACAGAGGTAAATGTTACCTCTCTATCCGAAATAACCATATTTGGTATTCCACATAATCTGAAGACTTCTTTCATAAACATACCAGTAATTTGTACTTCCTTATAAATGGATTAGACTGGTATAAACTGAGCTTCTTTTCTCGACTTATCCACTACCACCATTATGTAATAATTCTGTCTTTTTGACTTCTGTAGTCTAGTAATAAAATATAATGTCACAATTTCCTATTTTCATTAGAAATGGGCTAAGGATGGAGTAGGCCAGCTTGATGTTGATAATCTCTTTTCACCTACTGGCATTTCAAACAATGTGTCAAATACTAGATTGTCTATGTCTTCATGTCTGACAAAAAATACCCTTTCCTTAATGATGTAATCATTTTTTTAGTATCTTGGGTGCGCAGTATATGGCTTTTTGTGATACTCATCTAGAATAAACCACTTAAAAACTTGTTGATTTGGTAAGTAAATGTGATTCCTATATGTCAGCATACCCTTGTTATTAACATGTTTCATATTTTTCCTCTTGCTTTGCCTTCTGCCATAAGAAAAGATATGCAGGATCTTTTAGAGCAGTTTCTTTGACTTGATGATTTGAGGCTTTTGCAATCTTATTCTGTGTAGTGTTATCTTCCGAATTCATCACATTCATGTTTCTAGGAATTAACATTTTGAACCAACCTCTTGGTTCATCATAATGAATAGATCTATAAGTGAATAAGTCAGAACTCAATAGGGCTAATAAATAAGGTTAGGGTAGGTATGGGAATGAATGTAAGGAGAGAGGCTTTATTCTTATGTTTATAATTGTTTATTTTAATTTTATTGTTAACTTAATTATTATTTGTTAACTTAATGATTATTTTAGTTGTTAGTTTTTAATTCCCAATTTAATATTTAGTTTT
>APFE031434845.1:36175-74784 GCA_000404065.3 Pinus taeda
AAGAAGAAAAACTATATATTAAATTAGGAATTAATAACTAACATCTAAAATAATTATTAAGTTAACAATAAAATTAAATTCCCATACCAACCCTAACCTTATTTATTAACCCTATTGAGCTTAGACTTATTCACTTATGGATCTATTCCTGATGATGAACCACAGAGGTTGGTTCGAAACGTCGATTCTTTAACTTGATTTGAAAAGTCAATTTTTTTTTTTACTAAAAGAAATATCATAAATACACTTCAATCCTCAGCTTAAAGCATCTGCCACCCTATTTTCCTTGCCCTTCAAATGCTTAATGTAAAAGTCAAATTCACTTAAAAACACATTCCATCGTGCTTGATGAGCATTTAGTTTTGTTTGATGAAAGAAATTACTTAGGCTACTATGGTTTGTCATAAGAATGAACTTCCTTCCTAATAGATAATGGCCCCAAATTCTCAATGCATGAACTATTGTTATAAGCTCTAAGTCATAGGCTGAATAGCATTATTCATGTTCCTTGAAGTTTTGTGATTCATATGCCACCACTTGACCCTCCTGCATCAGTACACCCCCAATTTGGAAATTCCTTATTTAGATTTGTTATCCTTAGAATTGGAGTTGTAGTCAACAAATGCGTTAGCTACTCAAAGCTTTGTTGCCATTTTTCAGTCCACTTAAATGCTTCCCCTTTTTCCTACAAAGATGTCAAGGGGTAGGCCACATTAGAAAACCCCTCTATAAAGTGGCAGTAATACCTAGCCAACCCGTGGAAAGAAATAATATCCACCACATTCTTGGGAACAGGCCACTCAATGATTGTTTTGATTTTCTCTTGGTATACCGCTATACCCTCTTCCGTGATGATATGCCCCAAATACTGTATATGTTCCTTATAAAATTGGCACTTGTGTTATTTTGCATATAATTGATGTTCTCTTAAGGTTTGCAACACAATTTGTAAGTTTTTATGATGTTCCTCCAAATATTCTGAATAAATTGAAATGTCATCGACAAAAATGAATACAAATTTGTTAAGATACAGGTGAAACATTCCATTATTAAGCTTCATCAATGTAGCTTGGGCATTAGTTAGCGAGAAGGGAAGAACTACAAACTCATAATTCCCATAGTGGGTGTTGAATGCAATCTTACGTATATCTTCCTCCTTTATTATAATTTGATGGGATCTCGATCGTAAATCAATTTTTAAGAATACCATGGCACCCCTGAATTGATCGAACAAATCGTCAATTCTTGGTAGTAGATATTTTTTTTACAGTCAATTTGTTTAGCTTTCGATAATCGATGCACACCCTTAGGGTTCCATCCTTCTTTTTAAGAAAAAACATCGGAGCTCCCTATGGTGATACACTCGGGCATCTATAGTTTTTATACAACAATTATTGTAGCTGAAATTTTAGTTTAGTGAGCTTTGGTATACTAATATTGTAGGGTACTCTTGACAATGGGACAACCCCTGGAATTAATTCAATAGTAAAATCTATATCTCTTTTTGGTGGCAACCTGAGTATCTCTTCAAGAAATACATCTGTAAACTCTTGAACTATTGGCATATTCGTTAGCTTAGTTGTTACCTCTTTACATTTAAAGTAACCCACTTGTGCCACATAAATATGACAACCCTTTCGCAAACATTTCCCTTACTTTATAGGCTCAACTGTACAGGCCTCTTAATTCCTTGAACTTCGCATCTAATACCTGCTCATTTAAATAATTAACAATATTTTCTTTACAATTTATCAAATACCATTGAGCCTCCATCTAGTCCATTCTGATTAGGATGTCATAAGATCCCGAAGAAAATACATTCAGGTTTAGTTTAATGGTATGGTATGCTAATTCAATCGAGTAGTCTTCTATTTTAGCCATCACTCATCTCTTAGCTCCTATGGCTAGTTGGACTAGCCAGGGTTTTTAAAACTTACAGGTTTTTAACTGATAGAGTTATACCACTTTAGGACTTATATAGCCTAAGTTGGCATGAGGATCAACCAAAATTGAAGCAGTATGTTTAAACATTTTACCTTCAATTTCAATCATGCTCAGTTGATAATCTGCCTGACGATCCTCGAAAGCTGCATTGATTTTTGGTATGCTTCTTGCCACTTCACCCATTGTTGAGGCCTCTTGTATGTTATTTATTGGCTCAAATATCCCATGGTGAAGACAATTTTGAATGTAGTATGGTTCTCCACAACCCCAAAATTGTAGTGGTGGTTGTTGTCCTAGATTACCCTCAGACTTAGTAGATTGTTCCACCATTCTGGCTTCATTTTGTGGTCAAAAGTTCCATTGATTCTTCTCCATGTTTCTCCCTTCATGCCCCTTAAAAGTATTCCTAGGATTAGCAATCCTATTATTTCTATTGTTTTGCGCATTTCTTCGTCCCTTCTTTACTTTCCAACTTTTATTGTTATCCTTTTTCTGCATCTACTTATAACAAATTCACAAGTTTCTTACAACATCATACACGGTTTTGGGGTAGTCAAACTCAAATCATTCCTTCATATACGTTGGTAGGCTGCTAATAAACCTTGTCAGTTTAGCTTTCTCCTCGTGTATGTATGGTACATATTGTAACAAACAGGTAAACTTGGACACATATTCATCTATAGTTAATCAGCTTAACCTTAGATCATGGAACTCTTTAGCATTATCATCATAAAACCATTCTATTAAATATTATTCCTAAAATGTCTCTGGAATGCTTCCCAAGTAATTGATTTCTCATCACAACCATGCACCGCTTTTACCTCTTCTCACTACAATGTTGCCTTTCCTAGCAACTGGTAAATACCTAGTCGAGCTTTTAAGTTTTCATCATAATCATAGATTTGGAAGTAATTTGTCATATTTATCAACCAATATTCTATTGTCTCCTCAGCTTCACCAACATAACTTGGGGGCTTAATCTTCTTGAATTCATCCTGCAATTAAACTTTCCATTTCTTTTCCTTTTTGCACCCATCACTATCTGATGTGTCTCAAGACTCATTTTCCTATGCCTTCTAGTTTCCCTTTGACTCCTCTATTCAACTTCCTTCTGGTATTGATCTGATTAAGAAAATTAGTTTTCTTGTGCTAAAATTCATTTTCATAATATATTAAAGGTGCTCAAGGATTTATGAAATTATTTTCAAGTTTATCATTGGCTTTTGAGTGTTTTTATATGCAAATTATCATAAACAAATGACTGAACAACAACATATAACAGACATAAACATCACCATAAACAGTATGACAACAACACATGATGAATTAGCTCACCCCTCTTGGGCTATGTCTCCTTGGTTCAGCTTCCAATGGCTTGGCCCTCTCTATTATGCTCAAATGTGTGAATACATCAGTTTGCAATGGTTAGAAAGTTCTGAAACTTGTTCCAATGGCTCCATAATGCCCAAAAATGTTTGTGTAGCCTCTTTCTGCTCCTTATTTTGTGAAAAACTAAAGAAGTTATGGCGTTTCCCAATCTTATGCTAATCACACCACAATTTCCCCACAATCCAGCACCATCCTACAATTTCACCCCAAAACGTGCTAATGGAGTGACAATTTCACCAAAAATTAGGTGAAATTATCAAACACTTTAAATTTTGCTAACGCTTGTTTTGAGAAAAATAGAGACATGTGGGGGGCCATGTGCCTGGGGCTAGGACCAACGACCCACCCCCACCGGTCAACCCCCCTGCTCCTCTCTCTGCTAATGGTTGTGTGCAGTGGTGTAACAAACGGTACGCCCCCATGGGCTAGCCATACCCCCAAACTAGTGTGCATTAATATTCAAATAAAACCCATTGACTATATGGTTAAGAAACAACGTGCATGGTGTAATAGCAGAGGCGTTTGACTTTCTCTGTGAGGTTGCGGGTTCGATCCCCGATGCCTTCACATGGACTTTGAACATAATTTTTGTGGCCTCTTGAGATGCCATGTGGAGGCCTCCGGTTGGGCCACGTGTTAGCCTGTGGTTGGCCACCAATCCAACGAATAAAAATATGCCAATTTCAACCAGTAACAAATTGACACTTGTCACATTGTGAATTTCCAAGGAACCCGTTGACCAATTCAAACTACAACATACCCTGCCCAGTCAGTGCCACGTCAGTAGTATGGACTCCTAATCGAGCTATCAATTTTTTTTGAAAAAATTTCCTATTTGGGAAAGTGAACAAAACTTGATTCTCGGAGCATATGGTGTCTGTTTCATGTGAAACAAGTTGTGACGGATTTAGGATGACGATCACTACGCAGTCATCTAAGTTCCACACTGATCTGACGACTTTTAATTTTGAGCTATTTTTTGAGCACCTCATCATTCCTCCCCATTGGAAGCGATTTGGACCCCAAAATATCACTTTCATTTGTCAAGTAGATGAGGGTACAACTCCTTCACCTTTCCAATCTCGATCCATTCATCACTGACGTGGAACTTGTGATGTACACGATGCTTGTCATGCCTTGCTTTGTACTTTCCTTTGCACTTTTCAAGATGATCTTACACTATTTGATGTACCATTTTGAGTCTTTGAATGAAATCCTTGGCTTTGTCCATGTTACCATCAATAGAAACATCCCTCTTACTAAGATGATACAACAAATTATGATGCAAATGTTAAAGAAATTCCTCTACTTGATTCCTTTGACTCAAGCTTGAATGTACATCTTAAAAGTATGTATTTTGTTGATCATCACTTTCATGTAAAACAAAATGATAATTGAGTAAATTAACTACACAAACAATATGCTTAGAAAGTACATCATCAAACTTGTTACTTATACCTTTCTTATTCCTTCTGCCTAAGCGGAATAGTAGAAGAAAACCCATCCAATGAAATTGCCCTTGTCACTGCAGCTTAAACGCTCCTCCATTGAATATTTCTGAATGAAATGAAATGGGCTTACCACATTTCATAAATATTGCGCCCATGGCATAGTCACATACATCAACCTGAAACACAAATGAAATTTTCAAGCCTAGAAGAGAAATTAAAAAGGTTGAATTGATCTTTTGTTTTAAAGCATCAAATGCCTCTTGATTTGTTCCTCCCCACTCGAAGACCTTTTTGCACAGCTACCAAAGAATGAAAATGAGCTACAATAGAAGAAAAATTAGCAAACCTTTCCTCGAACATTGAGCTTCTTCCAAAAAACCTCTTATCCAAATGACTATCTTGAGCGTTGACCAAACCATAATGGCATCAATCTTGGAGAGGTCTAACTTCAGCTCACCTTCTCCACTATTATGGCCCAATTACATCAAAGATGTTTTATTCAACTCACACTTTGACATCTTCATTAACAAATGTTCTTGACATATGACATCAAGTATTTATTTCTAACACATGACATGTTCATAATGAAATTTTCTGAAAATGAAAATGTCATTCAGCTAGACTATCATGTCTAGAAATGGCTTGAAACATCTTTCTTAATAAGCATGAAATTAGTAGGAATATGGTAAATACCAAAAATCATAAAAATCCATTCAAGCAAACCTTTCTTGGTATTGAATGTTGTCTTCCATATTTATCCTTCAACATCTCTACTTTGATGATAGCCACTGATTGAGTCCCATTTAATCAAATGCTTACCATTCTTCTTAGGCACCAAAACAATATGTGCACCACATGGTGAAGGAGATGGTTGGATGATCCTTTTTTTCAACAATCCTTGGATTTTCTTTGTTATTTATGTACTTTCCCTTCTTGACATCTGATGCATGTCAATGTTAGAAAGAAGACACTTTTGCTACAACGGTATTTCATTTTGGATTCTCTTCTTGGGAGGTAATCCCTTTTCTTTCTGAAACACCTCGTCATCATGGTTAACTACATCAACCAAATCAATTTTGAATTTTGAATTAAAACCATTAGACGCTTCATAATCAACATCAATATTGGGTTTGATCATAAGAAGTACTAAATTCTTGCTTGAATTCACTAGTTTTTTTATTTTCCCTGCATTAACTAATGAAATATTTATTTTCTTGTGATGAGCTCTCATAATATACTCCACACCATATTTCAACAAGTGGTACTTGTTTTCATGATGATTGAAGATTTCTTTCCTGTCATAGAGGTAAGGACTACCCAAAACAATTCTTGAAATATGAAGTGGTACAACATCTAATTCAACTTCGTCAATCAAGTTTGTTGTGATTTCAAACCGAAGAATGCATTTTCTTGTAACCTATAATTTTGTGTCCTTGCATATCCACCCCAAAGGATAAGGATTGGGATGTAAAATGGCTTCAAGATTAGGTTGTTTTACTAAGTCTTGATATCAAGTTGGCTTGAGACCTACTATCAAATAACGTGTCGATTTTTGTATGTTTTGAGATTACCTTCACATGAAATAATTTGATATACTAGCGCTAGTAATGGATTTTCTTCTTTTTATACCTATGGTAGTAATTTTAGTTTCATCACCCAAATCGGATCCAAAATCCTGTTGAATGATTCTAGCTGTCTTTTCTTTTCCTTTGTTGTTGAATTTATTTGGTTTCATTTCGAGATGAAGCTTCCAACAATGAGCTTCATCATGACCCTCTTTGGAACAATGCTTGCATGTTAATTTCTCCACTTCCTTCTTAATGGATGCATTTTTATTTCCCTTCCCTTTGAAACCATTTTCTTTTCCTTTACGCTTAAATGGATTTTTACTACCCTCTTCTGCAACATTTTTCCCTCTTGCCTCAAGATGAGTGGGTTGCACACAAACCTCATCTAGATTATTGGGATTAAACATAAGGATAGTATTCCTAAGGTAACTATGTAATCCCCCTATATACTTCAGTAATGTATCTTGTGATTGCAAATCTGCACCTAACATTAGAGACATTTTTCTAAATTCTTGGTTGTAATATTGTACACTTTGACCTTTAAGTTGTCTAAATTTCTACCAATTCATGATGGCTTTCTGCATATAAGCTAGAGGGTAGAATTGTATTTTAATTCCAACAATGAAATTAGACCAAGAAATTGAGAACTTACTGTGTTTTTTTATCTTTTCTTGTGTCTTTTATTCCCATCATACTAATGTTGCACCTGCCATCATCAAGGAAGCTAATTGAATATTTATTTCATCCTCTTGAAAGTTTTGAATTCTAAAATAGACCTCCAATTGATGAACCCAATTATCAAGCTTCTATGCATTCACTTCACCATTATACATGGGAAGTTCAAATTTGATAAGCGTGATTTACTAGTTCTTTTTGAGGTATGTTAATGAGTATGAGTAATGTTTGTGTTAGTGCAAGAGGGTGAAGATGCTTGTGAAGAAGAAGATGAAGAAAATGGTGGAGTGGGTGGAGATTTACCTCCATTTCCATTACCTCCTCCTCATGAAGAACCTTTTCCTTTGGGAGGTTTGGAGCTTTCACCCTGCAATCTAATATTCCTCTCTTCATAGAGTACCTTGACCATCTCTGTCATATCAAAGAAAGCCTTCCTAATGACATTTTTATCCTCTGTCATGTTTGTAGGTTCTCCTTCATGAGACATACTCACTGTAGTCTCAACTGCAACTCGAGGAAGAACTTGTGGTGGAGATTGTGGCAACCTTTCCCTTCTTCCCTTTAACCCAACTTCAAGGCTTTCAACCAGCTTCCCTTCTCCTCTCTTGAGTTCTAACCTTGTAAGTATGACATTCACTTGCAAACAGTGAAATCATTCTTACACAAATAAAACCAAGAGATCTCATACCAAACTTCATTTGATTAAGAAAAATACTTTTGTTGTGCTAAAATTCTTTTTCAGAATATATTAAAAGTGCTTGAGGATTTATAAAATTACTTGAAAGTTTAAAATGGGTTTTTGAGTGTTTTTATATAATTTTTATGTGCAAATTAACATAAACAAATGACTGGACAACATCATATAACAAACATAAACATCACCATAAATAGTATCACAGCAGCATATGATGAAGGATTTCACCCCTCCTGGACTACATCTCCTTGGACCATCTTCCGATCGCTTGGCACACTATATTATGCTCAAAAGTGTGAATACATCAGTTTACAATACTCAGAAAGCTCTGAAACCTGTTCCAATGGCTCCAAAATGCCCAAAAATGCCCGTGTAGCCTTTTTCTACTCCTGATTTTGTCAAAATTTGAAGAAGTTAAGGCTTTTCCCAATCTTCTGATAATCGCACCACAATTCTCCACAATCTGGAACCATCTTTCAATTTCACCCCAAAATGCGCTAACAGAGTGACAATTTCACTGAAAATCGGGTGAAATTGTCGGACACTTTAACTTGTCTACTAAAGTTTGTTTTCCTAAAAATAGGGACACGTAGGGGGCCACGTGCCCGGGGCTAAGGCCAACAGCCTGCCCCCACTAGTTGGGCCCTGTGATCCTCTCTCTACTAGTCATTGTGTGCGGTGGGGTAACCAAGAGCTGACCCCCGTGGGCTAGTCCTACCCCCAAATTGGCATGCATTAACATTCAAATAAAACCCGTAGACTATCTAGTTTAGAAAAAAAACATGCATGGTGTAATGGTGGAGGCATTTAACTTTTTGTATTTAGTCGCGGGTTCGACCCCGACTTCGTCCACCTGGAATTTGAACATAATTTTGGTGGCCTCTCGAGCTGCCATGTGGTAGCCTCCAGCTGGGCCATGTGTGAGCTCATGGTTGGCCACTAATCCGACCAATAAAATTGCACCAATTGCACCGAGTAACAAACTGCCACTTGTCACATTGTGATTCACCACGGAGCCCATTTACCAAGTCAAACTTCCGCATACCTTGCCTAGTTAGTGACACGTCAACAGTATGGATTGCCCACTGGGCTATCAATGTTTTTTGAAAAAATCGCTTGTTTGGGAAAGTGAACAGAACTTGATTCTAGGAGCATACAGTGTCTATTTTATGTGAAATGAGTTGTGCCACATTCAGGATGATGAGAAATATGCAATTGTCTAGGTTCCACACTCATCTCACAACTTTTAATTTTGAGCTATTTTTTGAGCACTTGATTAGGTATGTTATCATCTCTCCTTCTGTGAGACTCCACCTAGTTATCATTGTCAAAGATAGGTTTAGAATTTCAATGATTCTATTTTTCTATTAAGATTTTCATAATATTCTCTTGTTCATGTACCAAACGTTCATTTTTAGTCCATAGGTTCACCATTTCAGCCTGGAGTTGTTGTATTGTTTCCATCATCGCAGAAGTTTTGTTCCGATATTCACTCTCGAGTTGAATCCATAGTTCATGATTGGTCCCGTCTAAAGGAATTAATTCAGACTCAGTAACAAGTCTTGCTAGTGGTGTAAACGTTGGTCCACCTTTTCTTCTTGTAGCATTCCCTCTCTATAAATAAACAAAAATTTTCTTCAACTAGTCAGGCCTTGAATGTAGAAACCTCGCTCTGATACCACCTTTAATATCCTCATAAAAAAAGATACCTAACCATTCTAACACAAAGAATTACATTGAGCTGCACATGCATGGTACATATAAATGTTTTTTGCTTTAACATTCACGGTAATTCACAGTAATATATTAAGGTTATTATAGTTTCGTTATTCTTTGAGTGATTAAGAAATAGTATCACGATTATTATAAAGGGTGGTCATAGAGTTGTGGAATAGTATCATGCTATCATTTAACCCATGGCATTTTCTTGGCACGTTACTCATGTTAACCTTAGATTCTGATTACAAGATCATTGTAGGTTCCTAAATCCAACTTCTCCAAACCCTCCAAAAAACGATCTTTGCTGCACCATGCGACATCCTCATGCCTTGAGTTTTAGAATCAATCAACTGTGGAGCTAAGCATTGGGATTGTAACCAGATAAAAAGTTAGGAGGTTTTGGTGGAGATCTTACAATGGATATTGAGGGAAGGGCGTTAGAGGGTAATTACCATCCATTCTGATATTCTCGAAACTCTAATTCGGTTCCTACGTTGCCTCAAAGTTTCGATCTACAAGTCTTTATAATTTCACAGATGTTTTATATAGGTATCCTTCAATTTTTCTCCAATTCACACTTCTCTTGCCCGTGTCTTCTTGGAGGAATAATTTGGTGTACACAGATACTCGTTTCACCTCTAAAATTATTGGCAAGTGTCTATGCTCTAACTTTTGAAATACTTTACGGCTTCACTAAATCATTACTAAGATTTAGTGCCATCACTAAGCTTGATCGTGTAAGGAATATTATTTTGAGGTCTCCTTATAGTTAGCCTCCCTTTGAATGTCTAGTTCATCTCCCATCTATGACAACCTACTAAGGTAAGCTTCTACGCTATGAAAGTTTTGTTTTGCTGGTCAAACCTAAAGGTTGCTAAAGAGGGTTTTCTAACCACACTGTATATTCTTTTTATAGGTAGGGTTATCCTACCAACAACAAATTTTCATGGCCTAAATAGTCATATCATCATGCTAGTGCCTCGCTCTTCTCCTTGGAAACCACCAAGTGTGATTACTTGCTAACATGTCTAAAGAAGTCATATATGCATGAAGTTTATTTTGCGGCCATGAATTGACATTAACCAAATGCATATTAATACTCCTCAACCTTGTGGGAGCCTCATTGGCCTTAAGTTATACTAGCTAAGTTTATTTAGAACTCGAACTACCCATAACAAGTCACTGAAACTATTTGTTCGACTATGCTTCTGTATAAATTCTGAATTTTTTTCTTGATTATTGAATATAATTAAATATGATTTAGTCTTTTAAATTATCATAGTTGAAATGTGCTCCGTGTATGGTTTATGCTATGTCCATAGGAAAATTTAGACTCTTCTATTGCTCTTGATTTAATGCAGTATAACTTTCTCATTTTGGAAAATTTCACCAGTTAATAAGCACAAGCCTAATAGTTTTCCTTCTAGTCACTGAGGGCAAGGGGTTGTCTCAGTGTAAAAGCTTCAACCCAACCCCAGGACTAACCTAACCCACTTAGGACTAGGGTTTCATTATTTAACATTTCAATGCTTAATTCAAACTTGTATAATCATGTTTTTACCAGTACTAGCTCTATGCGCTCTCGTAGGTCTGGATTATTTCTTGTAGTTTTTTTCTCTCATCCATGGTGCTTTAAGAGAATAAACAATATATATATTTATTCTTTTTAAAAAGAAATTACTATTTCCAGGTCGTTCTTTCAGAAATAATACACAGTTCTTTCTTTTCTTCCTTTTTTAGAAACTATTGTTCGATTTTTTCAAGAAAATATATTACACATCTCTTACATAGAATATTATATATTTTTTGTCAAATAAATCACTACATAGTTCCTTCAAATTGTATTACTCAGTGTTTTTTCTTTTTAATATTAGTACACAATTCTTTCAGAAGTTACTACTTTGTTCTTTTAATACTCAGTTCTTTTTTTATAATACTATTACACAACACTTTTATTGAATATGAAAGATCACATATTAATTTCTATAACTAGTGTCATTACCCATGTAATATTATCCAATGTCCTGAGACTAGAGAAAATTCCATATGTGTATACTGAGGGTCTCACACATGTCTTTTTAAAGCTCATTCGTCAAAATAGCAAGATTGTAGATACTTATCTATAACTTAGGTTTAGTTGTTTGCCATAAGACTATTGAAAGTCAGATGCACCTCCCAACCTATGAGAACCAGGTTAAGTTTTGGTACTCCCCATGAGCCAATTACATACTCAAAATCAATAAAATGTTTTGCCTCTTCACCACCTGATCTCAACCAGCTCCAGACACACGCTATTAATGAGTTCCATTGGCCAACTATATGAAGAACTTATATTTGGTATGCATCCTTTTCACAACATCATGTCAAAGTTTGTCAAATATAAACCTTCTCTCCTCTCTTTATACTCAGGTTACCCATACCCTCTTGGCATCCTTTTTTTTGGAGGGTTTTCTTTTCCTTCAGAAAAAAGAGAGATAATTGGCATCTAACCACCAACCCTAATTGTTTTAATATTTTTCAGTAGGAAATATTTTCTCACATCTTTTCTTTCCATAGGCTTGTAGCTAACCCCTCACAAAAACATATGGTCAGTAATTGTTGGCCTTCAGTTTTGGTCTTTTTTTCCTATTCTAAACCCATCCATTTACCACCATATTCCATCCTATTTCACTTTCATATGATTAATTTTACTCTTATTTTTCATATTCAAGTAACTAAATTAAGTTTTTCAATTTTTAGAAATTTTTATAAAATTGGGTTTTAAGAGTAAATTTGAACTGCACTAAAAAATGTCGTAACTGTCAAAGTCATGTGCAGGACACTTGCAATAGAGATAAGCACATATTTAGAAAGATTGGGATCCATAGATGAATGAACACCTATTGGTTCGGTCAAACTGAGCAAACACAGGCCCGGTCAATGATGGTCAAACTTGACCTGTCATTTAAATCCCTATTAAAAAGGGGTAGAATATTATTTTTGGCGATTTTGCCTAATTTTGTGAACCAGACTTGATGAGTTTGACCTAGATGGATGGATTAGGGTAGATAAAGACTGTTAGTGCCATTGTAGCTAATTTTGTTGATAATTTTCTTATTTAAACAAAATTTATGAACCATTAATGTATGTAATTTGTATTCAGACTATTGGATACTTTTTTATAGTTTGAAGAATACTTTCTACTATTGTAAGTTACTTTTCATGTTGTGGATATTTTCATAAGTTAGTTGTAATTGAGAGTTCCTTAAGTGTCGAAGGCAAGGTTGGAGCCCCCCCATACCAACCTAAGTACACTTTGAATACATTGACATTATTTTAATTTCAGTATTTTTTGTTTCATATTTATGCTTCAATTATTTAGATGTGTGATGCTTTTTGTGTGATTTTTGGGTGATGTTAGTTTAAAATCAAAATTTCATATGAAAGGAAAAATAATAATATAAGTTAAATTCTCTTTCTATCAAGTTATGAATCATAGCTAAAATCATCATTTTTGCATTTCCTGTATCATTTCTTGAATTCTAGTTTTATTTGATGCAATGGTAATGTTATTGTGGTAAAAATGGGAGGAAGGACATATAGGACCTCCTAAGTTAGGAGCATCTTCTCTTGCTATCTACACACTACAAACCATTGCTCTTTAGTTTCTCTTCTTGGTGACAGTACTGTGAGGAAGGACAACTAGGACCTCCTAAGTTAGGAGCCTTTTCTCTTTCTTGCTGCATCTTGAGCCAAAAACTTTTTAGTCTTTTAAAAATTAGAATATATGTGTAATATGCATTTTCTTTAACTTTATATTCCTGCCTTCCTAAATTGACTTCACGTGAAATCCATATATTTTGGACATGCTTCCAAGTCTACAAACCTAGATTGACAAGTAAAAGACATATGTTAGTTTACTTAGTAAATTGACCTTACATTTTTGGTGTCATTTGTGGGGAATCATATTCAAAGTTAATCAAAATAAGAAGATTTAAAAAAAAAAGAAAAATACAAAAACATAAAAAGTAAATGATATTTTTCATTATGGTCATTTATCACTAGACCAAGAGATTAAAAGGGTAGATACAGAAAACAAGACCCCCCAATTACTAAACCACTGGCAGAAGAAGGAATATCTCCATTTGAATTAACTACAACAATTGTTGGAAAACCAACTTTGGAAGAGTTAGAGGAAAAACATCATTCAGGAAAAAGGTTAACTCTTGTTGAAAGACAAACTTTGTTAGCTTAGAAAGTGAAAAGAAAACAGAAACACATAGGAACATATTCCATAGGAAAACAGATAGAGACAAGAAAACCAATTGATCAACCTATTCTTGAACAAATAGATCAGTCTATCTTTAAACAAATAAAACAAGTTGAATCTCGAGTTGGTACTGAAACATTTGAAACTACTAAAAAATATATGGCAGAAGAAGGGAAATGATCTAACATCCTCACTCTAGAACAGAGGTTACAATATGAAAAGAAACAAAAATAATGGAAAAGAAGAAGACAAGAAGATGCAATAAGAAAAGCAGAAAGGAAAAGAGAAGAAGATGCCAAAAGAGAATATGATCATAAGAGAACAAAAGATGTAGAAATAGAAGATGATGAAGAATCTACTTTTGGATTTCCAATTGTAGATACCAGAGAAATTCTAGGAGAAGAGGTAAAAATGAAGAATATTCCACTTTCAATTTTACCAAATTCTTAAGGAATCTCTTTTGAAGATCCGGATTCATTCATGTTTGAATTTGATATCTTATGTAGAACTTATCTTCATACTGATGATAGGCATAAGCTTTGTCTTTTTCCTGCTACTCTTAAAGTAGCTGCATGAAAATGTTGTATGGGATTACGAGAACATTATTACTTCTTGGGAAGAAATGAAGAAATTTTCCTAAGAAATATCAAGCCTATTGTAGGCCTAGAGACTCAAAAGAAGATATTTCTCAAATGTCTCAACAAGAAGATGTGAATTTGGAAGAATATTTGGAGCGATTTCTTTACAACCTGCAAAAATACAAACAACATTCTCTAAATCCTGATACCATTAGAACAATTTTTCTTAAAGGAATACAAGACGAGTATCTTGATACTTTCAATGTGATGGGTAAATAATATATTTCATACTTACCGTTTGATGAAATCACTGAATTATGTCAAAAGTACTCTAGAGCTAGATCCAAAACAGAAAAAGGAGATATAACTTCTAGAGGTTCTAAGTTAGGAACAAGAGGAGTAACAAGAGCAAAAATAAGGAGTTTGTTAGAAAACTTTAAAACAAATATTTTGAGTACCTTAGGAATACAAGTTGATTTATTAAAAGAGAAGAAGAAACAACAAGAAGAAGAATAGATAATGTCAATATTTTGTCCTAAGTGTAGGAAGAAGCATCTTTTACGAGAATGTCCTTTGGATAATATACATGTTTGTGGACTTTGTATACAAAATCATGTTACAGACGATTGTCCAACATTAGAGAGTTACAAGTAGGTAAATTAGAGGAAAATCAAGGATTTTATTATATGGCAACACGAAGATCTTGGCAACCACATTTTGTAGGTACATCTCAATAGTTTCCTCAACAAATTCCCCATAATTTTTTAGTATCAAAATTCATGGAATACTCCTATGCCATGGCAGGTTTGGCCTCATTAGCAGAACCAAAACCAACCTTCACAAAGTTGGCGAGGATATTCTTATGGAGCTTAACTGCTACAGGGATTAATGCACATTGTATGGAGAATGAAGGAACCCTCAAGGGTCTTCCCGGGACCCTTGGTAGACTGTAAGATTATCTGCAGTTGTCACAAAGATACATGCATGTGCATATTCAATAACGAACTATCAAATCAAGATGGATTCGTTACCTCGAGTCTCCATGTAGAGTTGCTGGAGAGCACAATGGAGTTAGGTGCAAGTCCCCTGAGTCGGCTCCAAATCAAGTCCTGCACATAGAAAATACAAGCGTAATCATAACATAAAAGCTTGATAATCAATGCATGAATATACAAAAGACATCTTGTTGCACATGACTAAGCTACTCATGCTAAGAAACATTGAATAAACATGTAAATGAACTATAGTACCAACATCACGAAGTAGACATTACAACTCCAGCTCCTCTCTCTATCCCTTCCTTCTGTTGGGTTGTGTTATATTCTTTCTGCGACCAGCCCACGTAGTTAATAGGGGGGTTAGAGGGGGGGCAGAGCCACCCGTTCGTTGTGCCTATTGTGTAGCAGGGGGCTCACAGGAGGTTTGAGGGGTGCAGGTAAGCCCACTCTATGGGGTCCAAGGCAGCGCCTCGAAAAAGTTTGGTTTTGGACCCTATGTTAGGTTAGGCAGGCCCACCTATGGTTTTGTGCATGATTTTTGCACATGGTTTTGGATGTGATGGTTTTCGGTCCATGGTTTTGGATGCGATGGTTTTCTGTCCATGGTATTGGATGATTTGACATGTATAAATATGTCTTGTAACAATGAAAGGAACATAATGAAAAAATCAGGCTAGTAGTCCCAGTTTTGGGATGCAGGGGAAAATCTCTATGTATATGTGTTTTTATGTGTTATGCTTTTGCATTATTTATTTTCTATGTTTTAGAATTCATACGCAGGTAATTTCTGTACGGGGTTAAAACCTACAGTTGGTATTAGAGTTGTTTTGGCTTCAAGGGGACACCATTGTTGCTAAGGGGTTTCACTTGGGCCTATGGTAGACTCTGTTTAGTGGGAGATCTGTGAGATCGATTCTGGTGGTGAAAGAAGATGGCGAGTAGTGGAAAGATAGAGATCGAAAAATTTAATGGTCAGAGTTTTGAGTTGTGGAAACTCAATATGGAGGATTTGTTGGTGGATAAAGATCAGTGGATAGCGGTAGATCTAGGTACTAAACCAACGAGAGTGTTTGATGAAGAATGGAAGAAGTTGAATAGGAAGGAAAAGAGCAGAATACAATTGTGTGTCTCAGATTCAATATTACTAAATGTGTCAGGGAAATCTACGACGAAGGCTTTGTGGGACAAGTTAGGGACTTTGTACCAATCTAAGTCTCTAGTGAATAAACTATTCCTATGGAAAAATCTGTATAACCTGAGGATGAAAGATGGAGACTCGGTGACAGAGCATCTGAATACATTTAATACTATGGTAAGTTGGTTATCATATGTTGATATTAAAATTTCAAATGAAGATAAGTGCATCAGTTTGTTATGTTCTCTACCAGATTCGTGGGATAGTCTAGTTATTGCAATAGGTAGCAATACAACTGCCTTACAGTTTGATTAAATAGTCTCATCCTTGCTGATGGATGAGATGAGACGGAAAAATATGGAGAGCTAGAATGTTGATGCCTTGTCTGTACGAGGATGGTCCTACGACAAAAGCAAAAATAAGTCATCGAGGGGGAGATCTAAATCTAGAGGGAGATCTAAATCTCCAAGAAAACATGTAAAGGTGGTGTGCTAGAAATGCGGAAAGGAAGGGCACTACAAAAGGGACTGTAAATCTAAAGCTCCTGATAAAGGAAAGGGATTTCATGATGCTCCTTCTGTAAAGGTGAAAACCCCCTCAGATGAAGGTAGGGATGTATAATTGGCTTCTTCAAGTACACATGTAGATCATGAGGCATGGTTGATTGACTCAGGTGCATCCTTTCACTTCACTCCCCATAGAGAGTGGTTCTGCGAGAATGAGAAATATGATGGTGGTGATGTCTTCTTAGGGGATGGTAGGAAGGCTAAAATTGTTGGTCTCATAAAAGTAAAGTTGAAGTTGCAATGTGGAACAGTTAGAACAATTCCGAGTGCTATGCATATTCCTGCATTAGCCAGAAATATGATTTCTGTAAGCAAGTTGGATGATGCAGGTGTAAAAACAATGTTCGATAAGGATATCTGCAAGATGGTTCGGGGAGCACTAGTATTGATGTACGGATTTCAGACTGGAACTCTGTACAAGCTACAAGGTATCACTATTGTTGATGGGTGCAATAGCTCTTGGTTCCTGAAAGTAGAGCAGAAAATCTAGTGGTCTTTGGAGAGAATACCATGTTGTGGCATCAAAGGCTTGGACATATTGGAGAAAAGGGCCTTTGAATACTTCATGGTAAAGGTATGGTAGAAGGTATGAGTAATAGCTCTCTAGATTTTGATTTCTATGAAAATTGTGTATATGGGAAGCGGAATCGGGTGAGTTTCCCCTCTGGTGGTAAGAGGGCGAAATAGATATTAGAGCTTGTGAACAGTGATGTGTTTGGACCTGTGAAGGTTCCATCACTGGGTAAGTCTATGTACACCTCAAAAAAATGGAGTTTCAGAAAGAATGAACAAGATGTTGATGGAAAGGGCAAGAACTAAGCTCAGCGGTGTCAGGTTAGGACAGGAATTCTGGGCAGAGGCGATGGAGACAACATGTTATCTAGTCAATAGATCACCTTCATGAGCATTGGAGGATAGGACTCCACAAGAGGTATGGACTGGTAAGTAACCCTCTCTTTCACATTTGAGGGCATTTGGATGTGATGCATATGTACATGTTCCAAAGGAGAAATGAACCAAGTTGGATAGTAAATCTGAAAAGTGCATCTTTATTGGGTGTAAGGATGGTTTAAATGGTTATAAGCTTTGGAACCCAGTAACAAGGAATGTTGTGTACAGCTGAGATGTGGTGTTCAGAGAGGTGAAAGATGTTATTAAACATGAAGTCCAATCAAAGGAACCTGAGAAGAGAGTTTGAACTAAAGGAGGAAGAATCAAACTCTACAGCAGATGAGGAATCAGAAGATGAAGAGCCATAAACTCCAAGTGTGAGAAGATTAATTTGAGAATGAAGGCAGCCAGAAAAGTATAGCCCATCTGCTTTCTGTTCAAATTTTTCTTTATCTATTACTGATGATGATCCCAGAACTGTGAAGGAAGTAGTAGATTTAAAGGATATAAAACTCTGAAAAGATGCCATGTTTGATGAAATGGCATCTTTGCACAAAAATGAGGCTTGGGATCTAGTGGAGTTGTCACCTAGAAGAAAACCCATTGGCAGTAAATGGGTGTTCAAGAAGAAGACAAATGCAGAAGGAAAGGTGGAGAAATACAAAGCTTGGTTGGTAGCAAAAGGTTATTCCTAGGTGTCGGGAATTGGTTTTGGTGATATTTTTTCTCCCGTTGCCAAGGTGACTTCTATTAGATTACTTTTATTTGTTGTTGTTGCTTTTGATTTTGAGGTAGAACAGATGGATGTTGTGACATGATTTCTTCATGGGGATCTGGAAGAGGAGATCTACATGAAGCAACCTGAAGGCTTTGTGGTGAAGGGTAAGAAAGAACTAGTATGCAAGTTAAAGATGTCTTTGTATTGGTTAAAACAGTCACCAAGGATGTGGTATCAAAAATTTGATACATTTATATAGGGACTTGGCTTCACTAGAAGCAAAGTAGATCACTATGTGTATTTTAAATTAATTCGTGACCATGTTATTTATCTGGTCTTGTATGTGGACGATATGTTGCTTGTTGGAAATGACAAAGAAATTATCCAGGATTTGAAGACCCAATTGTCCTTGAAATTCAACATGAAAGATCTTGGTATTGCAAACTATATTTTGGGAATGGAAATTAAAAGAGACTAGGAAAAGAGGAAGCTCTGGTTAAACCATAGGAAGTATGTCGAGACAATACTGCAGAGGTTTAATATGCAGGAAAGTAAACTGAGGAAAGGTTCCTATTCTTGTACGTGTAAAGTCATCTGCTAAAGAGTGTCCCAAGGCACAAGAAGAGGAAGAGGACACGTCCCGTGTTCCATATGCAAGTGCAGTCGGTAGCCTGATGTATGAAATGGTTTGTGCTAGACCAGACATTGCACATGCAGTGGGAGTATTGAGCAGGTTTATGTCAAAAGCAGGAAAGGAGCATTGGACAATAGTGAAGCGGGTTTTCAGGTATTTGCGTGGCACTAGTGATTATGGTTTTTTCTACCAAGGAAGACAAGGATTGGACAGAGTGTTGGATATTCGTGGCTTTGTTGATGAAGAATGGGCTGGAGATCTGGATTAGAGAAGATCTACAAGTGGGTATGTGTTTAACCTATTTGGAGGTGTAGCTAGATGAATGAGTAAGAAATACTCTATAGTGGCACTATCAACTACAGAGGTAGAATACATGGTAGCCATTCGTGCAAGTAAGGAAGCATTTTGGTTGCAAAGATTGTGTTCAAGTATGGGGTTAGTACAGGGAGCTATAAGGATAGACTGTGAAAATCAAAGTGCAATTTTCCTGGCAAAGAACCCTGCATATCATTCAAAGACAAAGCACATTGATGTTCAGTATCACTTTGTGAGAGATATGATAGAAAAAAAAAGGGTGTTTCCGGTAAAGGTGGACACTTTGAACAATATTGCAGATGCATTGACAAAATTGGTGAGCTCTGAGAAGTTCTCTTGGTGTAGAGAGACAATGGGCATTTTAGGGCTGGAAAAATGACTAAGCTCTCTTGTGGCCCCCGATGGAAAGAAAACAACAAGTGGGAGAGTGTTGGGTTGTGTTGTATTTTTTCCATGACTAGCCCACATAGTTAACAGGGGGGTTAGAGGGGGGCAGAGCCCCCTGTTCATTGCACCAATTGTGTAGCGAGGGGCTTAGAGGGGGTTTGAGGGGTGCAAGTAACCCCACTCTATGGAGTCTAGGGTAGCACTCCAGAAAATTTTGGTTTTGGACCGTATGTTAGGTTGGGCGGACCCACCTATGGTTTTGTGCATGATTTTCACACATGGTTTGGACATGATGGTTTTCGGTCCATGGTATTGGATGCTTCAGCATGTATAAATATGTATTGTAACATTGAAAGGAAAATAATGAAAAAATAAAGCTAGTAGTCTTGGTTTTGGGATCCAGGGGAAAATCTCTATGTATATGTGTTTTTATGTCTTATGCTCTCGCATTGTTTATTTTCTATGTTTTAGAATTTGGATGCAGGTAATTTATGTACAGGGTTAAAACCTACACTTTCCAACTTCCTATGTTTGAGTTTAAGACTCTGCTCGACAATCAAGTAAGCTATCCTTTCAAATGATTTGACCTCTTTCGCAATAGCCCTAGCTCTACTTATGTAGCTGGTGAGGTTAGGGTTGCTAAGTTTCTCCTTGAGTTTCTTTAGGTAAAAGCAATGATGTTGCCATTCTTTGGAGCTCTTTCCTATTTGCATAATCTGTTAGGATTAATAAACCCCCAAATAGGTTGAACTTAGATGTTTCCTTTCTTTTTTGAGTTTATTTAGGAGAGAATATAGGGATATTTCTTAGTCAATCTGCTCCATTGACCCTTAGATCCTCATTAGGGTTCATTAATGCTGCTCCCGAGGTAACAAGTAGAGTTACTTATTTCACTAACGCTCCCTTAGGCTTGCTGAGAAGCTTTATAAAGCATGTTTCTAGTAAATAGACAGCGTTAGCTTGGAAACAAGGCTTGTGAACTTGGTCATTGCTTCAATCATCATGTCTTTGCCCTGTGAACTAATGAGGAGGTAATTTTCCAGTATAACAGATGCCCCCTAAAATTTTAGATCAGAGGTTGCGACAATGGCCCAAACACTTTATACTTAACTGTTTTATTCCTTTTTGAAAAAAAGAGAGAGAGGATCGGAGCTTCGGGCAGTATGGGAAACCTGGTACAACACATATATATAAAACAACTAAAATGATGTCCTGAGTCAGGCATTCCCATGCTCAGTAGCTATGTCAGAGTGATTTTATCATAAAAGAGATATGACAAGTCTGGCTGCTGATAAGCACAATGTAGACCCGGTGTCATAATAGAATCATTCTGATGAGCTGTCTCCAAAAAATAATATATGCAACTTGGGAGAGGAAACGAAGTTGAGTGATGCAAGCCTCTACCCAAAGGTATTGATTTCCGCTTCACCAAACAACATAGATTGATACATGTGAATATATGCATTGATGTTGAACATGCACGAAATCATCTGATTACCAGTCAATAATGGAGACCGTTAACAGATGCGAGGAAGGCCACCAATAATGGTGATGGTCTCCAAGATGCACAATACAATCTAGCGAGTGTGAAAATTATTTTTGTCATCGAACACTTGTAGAATCATTTAACCAGGAGCCAATAATGAGAACCCCAGAACAAACACAAGGTGACCTGCCACTGATGTCTACAAATACCAAGGCACTGAATTGTTTCTGGGTCTTTTTCCTAGATAGAGTTTTGAAGTTGATAGGGAGACCTGTCGAAAGGTAGGCAATAATGTGTCCTACATCAATCGACGTGAAGCAGGACAAGAATGATTTTTTTTTTTACGAATATTTGAGCATTGGGTCAAAACAACAGAGGGCATGATGAAATGATATGCTTGATGGGTTGATGGAGGAAACAAAAGAAAATAGGTTTTCCCTTGAACAATAGAAGGCACGACAACGGTTTTAACCATGCAGCACTAGACTCATGAACACCAAAGAGTGTTAGGATATAGAGATGCAAGAACATCGGGATATATAGGCTAAACTCATAGGATGGTAAGATTGATATTGAGATGTTGTCACAAGGAAGGTTTATCTGAGGGAGTGCCATGTTCAAGGGAATGACTGCTACAAAACCACACTTTCAAATACTGTTATCGGGAAATCTAGTGTCTATGCAAAGCTGCTAGTCCCACTAAGATGGGTAGCTATCTTAGAAACAAACAGATTAAAGTTACTTTCATTTTCCTTTACGAGAAGTATATAGGAGAGGAGCAAAGAATACCAACCACGATCTTTCGCTTGGTTCTCTGCTTGTTCCTTCTCCCCTTTGACAGATCTTTGTCGCTCCTCCCTTGACCACTCCACTTCAAAGAGTACTTCTAAAGTCAAAGCAACATAACATTGTCAAAGTGCAGAGATCTACAGTCATAAACAATATAGGACCAGATATATATTGACCACATGCATGCATATATTAGCAAACATACAAGAATGTGCAGGAAAACTTGAATAGCTTTATTGATATAGAGATTAGAAGAGAGGATTACAACCCATTGATCTGACCCAGCATCATCCTTCTAGCATGAAATCCCTTCTTCACCTCATGAAAAGCTTAGATCACCCAACACTATGATATTCCACCAAGAAAACAACAGCGCTTCCTTACAAGATATAAGATTCCAGCCTTTGGATCTCTAGGATGAGGGATCCATATATAGATGATTGCAGGGGGTGAGTCAGCTTCTAGGATTTTGATTAGTGTCTTCTCTATAATAGTCCTTGATTCCACTTGGAGATTGATGATCTCTTACTCATCCCTGTGTGAATTCAGAGAGGCAAGTGTTACAGGAGAAGTTTCTGGAAGATTCCATGATCATCCACCTTGCAAACTGTCTCTGCCATTTGTCAACTCTCGCCCGTCGCACCCTACAGAAGGGATTTTCAGTATGCATCACACTTTTTGCACTGAGCAGGTGAGATGTATCGCACCCTCTACACTGAGTAGTTTGTATGGTCCAGTTTTGACCAGTTCTGAGCAATTTTCTGTGGAGAACTTCTAGGAGATGATGTAATCAGTGGACCTTGTTCCTTTAGGTCATGAAACAACACTTTTAGGGATTTAGAAGCCCTTGGTTTATGGACATATATGATTTGGGGTTGCAGTGCCCAAATATGTCTATAATAGTTGCCCCCTAAAGTATGAGGTCGAAAATCTTTTGATGTCGGGTGAAATGATTTATCATGAGGATCCGAGGTTTTCCGAATTGGAAGGCAACCTGTAATAAGATAAAATACAATACATTATCTTCATAACATTTTCATGATCTAGTTGAGGTGGGCATCCCAATGATCAGCTTTATAAATTCATTTTCATGTACATAGGACAGATAACTATATATGTGGCAGACTGATGATTCTAATAGAGCCAGGATCCTTTGATTCGGATGATCATCTGTGAAACAATGATGTACATTTGATGTCTTTATTTTCCTGAATATATCGCAGCCTGGATGGATGGAACTAGATCCGGGGTCTTCAAACTCATCCAATCTTCGCCCGAAGTACAAGTCGATCCATGTGAAAAATGTTCTGGAGTCGAACATGGAAGGACATCTCCTGATTACCAGCCAATGATGTAAGCTGTTAACAGGCACGAGAGGAATCACTGATAATGATGATGACCCTTAAGGTACTACAGTACAATTCGCGTGGTGTGAAAATGGGACTTGGCGTCGAACACCACGAAAAATCTCTTGGTTGAAGTCCATTGATGTAAACCTGTCGCCGGAAGTGAGAAACTTGCCATTGAGGCATGCAAGCTTCAAGGTACTGAAAGGGTTGTCCCTAGGTCGACTTCTTGGATAATGAGTTGATGTCGACAAGAAGAGACCCATTGTAGGAGGGCCTTAATGAATCCCACATCTACGACACGGAACGGAGCAAATGACTTCGTGGAGGTGAAAACGATCTGATGATACAAGGTTCAGGGTGGCGGTCATGAAAGAATGGAGCATGAATGTATTGTAGCAGATGAGACACAAGATGGGTTGGTGAATTCTCTGATTAACTTCTCTTGAACATATCGGCGACACTAAAATGGATTGGTAGCGTTAACCCCAAAGATGGATGGTACGATGGACCAATGGTAGTATGACTGGTGAATGGAATAACCCAACCCAACTCAAACTTGGAGTGAAAGTGTCATGTTCAAGAGCGACTCGCTACAAATAAAGTTTCTTCAAGTTTTCTTCCCAATTTTCCCCAGTCATTGCTGACCAGTACCTCTTTATTTTTATCAAGCTTGAGGAGGATAACATATGCTTGTTCTCTAATTTTCCCTTCGAGCGAACCCGTCACTATGTTTTAATGAGCCTAGCGATAGTGAAACTAGTTCTTGTCTCTATGGACAAGTTTGTCACTATTGTTTTTAATGAGTTTAACGACAAAGACAACTCGGTCCTTTTTCAATTTTAGAGAGTCTGAAAAGGGACAGAAACGAAACTCTAGTAATCCTTTTTCGTCATATAATCCCTTAAGTTCGAAAAATTATAAAATAATACGAAAGGGATGAATTTTCGATAGTTTTAACGAGCCAAGCAAGACAAGCGCTCGATCTTTTTGTGTAATAATCCCTTAGGTCCAAAAATATTAAAATCTAGAGGAGGGATAACACTCCTGGTAGCTTTAACGAGATGGAGAGGCCAACTGCTCGGCAATCTTTTCATATTTTACGAGTCAGGTGAAAAGAGCTCAAAGGAGACTCGTTTTTGAGGAACGAGTGATATTTTTGGGTAGCTACTAATTCTAGGTAAGGTTTGGAATTTTCCAATCATGGCAGTGTGACAAGGATGGCTAACAAAATCACTCTTCATCATTGTTCCTCAAAAGGGTAAACAATCAAATGGAGGTGTATGATCGGCTAAATAGAGTGGAGGTGATGGTAAGAACACGACCAGGGCTCAAAAAGCTGATGATAATGCATTTGCAATGGTTATTTACTGGATATTGGTTCATTTTTTAATAATCTTAAACTCCGGGGGAACATTTGCTCATTTCTTAGGTCTAATTTTTAACGAGCTTAAACTTCGCATAAAAACTGCTCGTTCCAGTCATACAATAAGGATGTCTCATCGATAGATTCCATTTTTGTGGAGCTTGCACCTTTCAAATATTTGCTCTGCTCTCTTTCGTATGCAAGCTAGGAATGACCAACTACTGTCCTAGGGGTTAATTAACTACTAAGGTTAGGTAGGAAAACACTTCCTTTACTTTTCTGGTGCCACCCGGCCCCTGCAAAGGTGAACAGTCGATCGACCAATCACCTAACCTAAGCGGTTGAAGTCAGCAAAACTATGGGGTTAGCGTTACGCTAGCTGCTTTTCACTTGCATGCAAAAAAGGTTTACATGCCCCCAGGTATAACGAAGTAGAGTTTCCAGGTTACCCTTTAATTTTCAGAGAAAACATTTGCTCTGTCGAGAAAGGCCTACCTTCTGATGGAGGCTTCTTATTCTGGTCTAATCCCATTTTCCTAAATGGATGGGTGTATCAGACTAGTCATATATCCTGCACGGAAACCTACCCTATACCTGAAGTTTTCCTGCCGAAGCAGACTAGGGTGCATGCCCCCTGGGTTTTAGTCACGATCCCCCTGAATTACTCATGTTCTTCAGGTGGACGGACTGGAGATTGATGAGAAATTCCTTGCGTGAAAAGACCATTTAGGGATGGCATTTGACTATTAGCTATGTGTGAGCCAAGGAATGAAAGCTAGTCTACGAGCTGGACCACTCAGCCTTCATGCGGAAAACACATTACTCGAAAGAGTGAGGAGAAAATGGCTACCATTACGTTCAAATACACGGTTTTCCCTCTCAAAGTTATAGGCAAACTTGGAAGGATCCCTAATGGTCAACTAGTTCCTTTATCGAAGCCTGTTAGATTTTGCATCTCGGGCAGAAGAGATGGCGAACCCAGCACTTTCCAAGCAGTTGAGGAAAGGATACTCACAGAAGCCCCTTCATCTATGATAGTACCAACCATGACCATTCTGTAAGCTTGTACAATGATTCAGAATGGTACATTAGACGGTAGATGGGATCTGCCAAGTAGATTCCAATCGAAGGAAATGACTAGGTTGCTTGGAGGTGGGACCCAATAGATGGTTGGATCTGACTCTGATGAACTTCCTCCCTGCGGCAAAGGAACGAGTAGATTTCCCCCATGTTCATCGGAGTCTGTGTTTACGAAAAGAATTTGAATGGTGTCATTCTCATTCTCTTCGGTGACTGTATCATCTGAAGACAGACCTTCCGGAGACATGACCGGGTCGACTGCCACCTCGACCGTTTGACTTTCCTCTGGTGTGGACTCAAAGGATTTATCTTCAATGATATATGCTTCAACCGACCACAGAGGTGTGTCAGTCGGATTTTCAACTAGAGATGGACTCGACAAGAGTTTCTTGTACCTAGGAGGAAGCCGTAGTAGTGAAGTAGGACGATTCTCCAAAACTCTTTTAGCTTCGTCCAGGAAGGCGCAACGGTGGACAGCATGATTGCCTTCACATAGTCTGCAAGGAAACTTACATTTTCCTTTCTGTCCAGAGGCTTTGTTTTCACTAGTTGACGGTGTACTCTCAACATGATCATTAGAGGTTGACGACACTAGATTATGCAAACGAGGAGATCCATCCCTTAAGATCCGAGGGATGCAAGGACAATCTCGATGATAGTGGTCTCCTTTGAAAATGACACATGGATTTTTGGGTTTGGATGGTGCAGTGTGTGGATTTTTGCTAGATGATGCACGGTTGCCCCTTTTTGCTTTTGGCTCCTTCTTCTTCTTCTCCTTCTCCTTCCCTTTCTTCTTCTTCCCAGTTACTTGGTTTTTAGCTTTGCCAACTTCACCAAGCGAAGAGGAAGGAGGGGAGGAAGAAACAAGTGAAGCAAAAGGTTCACGGGTAACTCTAGTATCATCTAGTTGCTGACTTGATTACTTAGGAATCGTGGTGGTTTGAATGACAGAGGTCGAGAAGAGCCATATTGGCAAGCCGATTATCAATCCTGGGAGGGACAATGTGGCCATATGAGGTGCACCAACATCTCCCCAAGAGGAGAAGGGACTAGGATTTCCTCCAAGGGGAAATCCTTGGTTGGTGGACTCCATTTTTCTCAACCTAAGACCAATGAGGGAACAATGATGTTATTCTAATTAAAATAAATTTTAGACGCTTTGAGACAACTTGCTTTTTCAATTTTTAAGAGTCGAGAAAAAGCTAAAGATGACTCTAGTTGCCTTCGTTTTTTAATGAGCCTGAAGTGACAAGTGCTCAGATGGACCTTTTCCTTTAAGGAGTCTAAAAAGGAACGAAAGAGACTACTCTGGAAATCTAGATAGAGGGATTACCAAACCAATCGCAAAATTGTAGAATACTTTTTACAGTATGGTAGTCAATCCTCCCGAATTCTTTGTTCAGTGCATTGCGATCGATAAGGCAGAAGACACGACTTCCTAAGGATAAAGGATATAGCCTATTGTGGTCTGCCAATATATACTCGGTGGTACGTGGGAGCACAAGTCTGTACTGGCACTTGTCATCTCAAAGAGGAGGAATCATCCAACCTACAATGAAAGCGATAGTTACCAGGCTTTACGATGCCGAAATACATCTCTAGCCTACACTTCTAAATGTTGTGCGTTAGGTTCCAAACCGTTTTTATGTTCATTGAATTTATTTTACAATTGATCTTTCTTAAGAAGTTTGCCTTTCAGGTTCACCGCGTGATGTAGATATACAATTCCTAAAATGCAATCTAAGATGATAAACAATCATTTAATCTTCTTTTTGTAATGAAAATCCTAGCTACTAAGGAAAGAGAAATGAGATTCTTTCAACATAGAGCAGAGAGCACACACTAGATGCACTGTCGTAAATCAAACCAACAAGTAGTCTAAATGAAAATACACATGCATGTATTTGTTTTCGCTTTCTTAATGTGTAAATGACAAAAAGAATGCTAAGTAAAAATTTCAATCGTTTCAAGCGACAGCGCTAATGATTTTCTTTTCAAAAAACGAAAGGAAGATAGTGACGACACTTTGCGATTTTGAATTGAAAACTGCTTTTGACACTTGAAAAACTATTAATTCAAATCAAATACAAGAGTAACAGTGTAATCAACCATCAAGAACAATAGGATTCTTTTCTTTGACTGAAAACGACACTTGCGACACTTTCAAATCAAAAGATGACAGCTTGATTACGCTACTTCTTTGTAAAGGAGGACCATAAATGGCAAACAATACATAAAAACATTTACAGTTCTTTGTACTATGGAGGTTGAATCATCCAAAGGAAGGGAGTTTCTATAGTGGTATACTGATCAAAGATATCAAAAATCCTTAATAAAGCTGAAGAGAGTGAACAAAAACCAAAATCTGGAAGCAAAAGAGGTCTTATCTCATCATCGCACCTGTAACACAGGGAAAGTGCGATGCATATCACCTACTGCACATGGGAGGTGCAATGCATCCAGATTCCCAATAGGAGAAGGTGCGATGGTCCAGGGACGAGACTTCAACTGGGTTCTTGGTCACAGTTTGTAGCTCAGTTCAGGGATTTAAGCTGAGCAAATGATAGTCAGTAATTACAAATCACAGGGGCTGATCTAATGAGGCTACTTGAGCCACCACGAGGGCAATTAGGATGTTTGCAAATCAATTGTTCAGTTTATAAACAAAACCCGGAGATAGACTGAAGTAGCATTGATCTACTTTGCACTTGCATAGAAAATGCAGTTCGAAGGCTAGCTGGCTTAACTTCAGGCTCCATTTGTAAGTTTATAAAGCAAACAATCTATTTGTTCCCCAGCGGAGTCACCATTTTGTTATTGGGAAATCTAGTGTCTATGCGGAGCTGCTAGTCCCACTAAGATAGGTAGCTATCTTAGAAACAAACAGATTAAAGTTACTTTCGTTTTCCTTTACGAGAAGTAGATAGGAGAGGAGCAAAGAATACCAACCTCTATCTTTCGCTTGGTTCTCTGCTTGTTCCTTCTCCCCTTTGACAGATCTTTGCTGCTCCTCCCTTGACCACTCCACTTCAAAGAGTACCTCTAAAGTCAAAGTAGCATAATACCTTCAAAGTGCAGAGATCTATAGTCATAAACAATATAGGACCAGATATATATTGACCACATGCATGCATATATTAGCAAACATACAAGAATGTGGAGGAAAACTTGAATAGCTTTATTGATATAGAGATTATAAGAGAGGATTACAACCCATTGAACTGACCCAGTGTCATCCTCCTAGCATGAAAGCCCTTCTTCACCTCATTAAAAGATTAGATCACCCAACACTATGATATTCCACCAAGAAACCAACAACGCTTCCTTACAAGATACAAGATTCCAGCCTTTGGATCTCTAGGATGAGGGATCCATATATAGATGATTGCAAGGGGGTGAGTGTCTTGATTAGTGTCTTCTCTCTGATAGTCCTTGATTCCACTTGGAGATTGATGATCTCTTACTCATCCTTGGGTGAATTCAGAGAGGCAAGTGTTACAGGAGAAGTTTCTGGAAGATTCCATGATCATCCACCTTGCAAACTATCTCTTCCATTTGTCAAATCTCACCCATCGTACCCTACAGAAGGGCTTTTCAGTATGCATCGCACTTTTTGCACTGAGCAGGTGAGATGCATCACACCCTCTGCACTGAGCAATCTGTATGGTCCAGTTTTGACCAGTTGTGAGTAGTTTTCTGTGGAGAACTTCTCAGAGATCATGTAATCAGCTAACCTTGTTCCTTTAGGGCATGAAACAACACTTTTAGGGACTCAGAAGCCCTTGGTTTATGGACATATATGATTTGGGGTTGCAGTGCCCAAATATGTCTATAACAAATACTGACCATAGTTGTATTGTCCACTTTCCCCATCTGATTAGTTTAGTGAGTCTAGATGGGTGAACTCATCGATCTTTTCATTTTTTAAGAGTCTTAAAAGTATAGCAAAAAGAGCAACTCTATGCCCTATCTGATTAGTTTTATGAGTCCATATAGGCAAACTCGTCGATCTTTTCATGTTTTAAGAGTCTGAAAAGGATCGTAAAAAGAGTGACTTTATACCTCATCTGTATAATTTAATGAGTCCAGATAAGACAACTTGGTGGTATTTTCATATTTAGACAATCTAAAAAGATCGTAAAGAATGAATCTAGGGTCGTCCCTTTTTCATAGTCTTTAACGGGGTGCAACAAAGGTTAATAGTATACCCAGATCAGTTACTTTTCCATGAGTTAATCTGCTGAGTCTAGATAAAGAGAAACCTATGCTCAATATATGTTGATCTCATTTTGCTACGAGTATGAGGAGATGGACTAAACTCGATATTAGTCGTGAATTTTTAATGAGTCACACGACGACAAACTCAATACCTTGATCGAATTTTAACAAGTCAAATGAAGAAAACTCAAAGTATCTTTTTCAGTTTATTGAGCAAGGAAAAAGAGGTAAAATAACTGCTCATTCCTTCTTCGTAGATTTAACGAGCCCAAAGAAGGCAAAAACTTGGCGATTTTTCATTTTAAAAGCGAGAAATGGTCCCAAAAAAGCAAGTGCTCTTGTTGTTGTCGTAGATTTTTAACGAGCCCCGTGACAAAAACTCGGGATTTTTTAGTTTAACGAGCGAGAAAAGTACCTAAAAGAATGCTCAGAGCTCCTTCATAAGTGTTTAACGAGTCAGAAGAAGGAACTTTAACTGGGTGTGACAAAGGTTAATAGTATACCCAGATCAGTTGCTTTTCCATGAGTTAATCTGTTGAGTCTGGATAAAGAGAAACCTATGCTCAATATATGTTGATCTCATTTTGTTATGAGTATGAAGAGATGGACTAAACTCGATATTCGTCGTGAATTTTTAATGAGTCACACAGCGATAAACTCAATACCTTCAACTAATTTTAATGAGTCAAATGAAGAAAACTCAAACTATCTTTTTCAGTGTACTGAGCAGGGAAAAATAGGTAAAATAACTACTCATTCCTTCTTCTTAGATTTAAGGAGCCTGAAGAAGGTAAAATATTGGGGTTTTTTCATTTTAAAAGTGAGAAATGGTCCAAAAAAAGCAAGTGTTCTTGTTGTTGTCATACATTTTTAACGAGCCCCGTGACAAAAACTCGAGACTTTTTAGTTTAACGAGCAAGAAAAGTACCTAAAAGAATGCTCAGAGCTTCTTCATAAGTGTTTAATGAGTCTGAAGAAGGAACTTGATATTTTTTCAGTTTTATGAGCGTGAAAAAAGTGCCTAAAAAGAATGCTCAAATGACCTTTTTCAATTTAATGAGCTAGGAAAAGTGCGAAAAAGAGTTTCTCGGATCGCTGTCGTATGTGTTTAACGAGCCAAACGATGAGAAACTTGGGGATTTTTTGATTTTAAAAGCGAGAAAATATCCCATAAAAGAAAGCGCTCATTGAGAATTGCATGCAGTGATCGCTACCATTCATTCCTGAAAGTACTTTCATAAAAAAATCACAAAAAAGTAGCAATTTCTATCAACATGGGTCATGCATGATAAAAGTCATGGGGAGTGGATTACTTCCTCTTTAATGATTTAAATAAATCATGTCTCCAAACATAAATATAAGAAAATTCTTGAGCTTTCGCATTCACCATTTTCACTATTTGAGAACTGTAAGAGCGTTTTGGAGCTAAAGAGGAGCAGATTTTCCACGGACGATTGCGGGAGATCCAGGTGACCATTCAATGTGCCGCTAGTCCTAGGTAGGTGCCAAAAACTTAATCTTTTCTTTACTTAACCTTTCTTATCAGTTTCTGGGGTGGAGTTTTGCAGATCTGGGGAGCCCTAACTCAACATTTGCACATTAATGCCCTCTGGCAGGCCTAGAGGGAGCGTTAAACGCCCTTTACGACCTACTAGAGGGCGTTAATCATCCCTGTGTACCACTAGGGGGAGCGTTAAAGAATTTAGAGCATATTTTAAAACCCCAACAGCCATTTCAAAAGCTTAATTGCCCCATTTTTGTTGATTTTTGGGTTGTTTTGCACAAGTTTTGAGGCATTATGACTAGCCTATGGAGAGAACAGGCCCATGACAACCAGGAATTGCTGATTTGAAATGATCCAGCATGCATACTTGCATTTTGTTGTTGTGGTTTGATAAAGTATGCAAAGTTGTACTTAGTGAAACGACATGCAAACTTGTTGAGATGGATTATCTAGCGCTGGGATGAACTTGAGCAGGTGTTTAGGATTGTCGATCATGAGTTGGCCATTGATCGTGATGATATTTACTTTTTGACTAGTTTGTCATGCCAAGGAGCACAAGCAAACCTGACCAAGGGTAGGCTTGATCCTCGATCCACCCTAGAGCTATTTCAATCTTACTATATCCCTAAGAGCGGACTCGTCAGCAACAGAGTCCCTATAGAGAGGATTAGGACTAGACCTAATTGTTTGCACATTTGGTGGGGTCAAAGAATCCCTAAACTGCAACAAAGGCCCAACTATTGCTTGTAGTTGACTGTGTCTAGCCTCAGATGTTCAAATGGTGTGAAGCAGTGCTTTACTAGTCGAAGGAATAATTGACCACATGCAAGACTTGAACCCAACAAAGTTTTGGGTATGGCACTCTCATTGTCTCATTCATACTTGAGAGGGTACATGTTATGTTCCCAAGGATGAGCTTAGGTCCCTTTGATCCAAGGGAGCCAAGACAGGGGCGATGGTCATCACTTGATCCTCACATAGGAGGAGGACCTATCCAACACTTCTTTGAGGAAGAGTTATTAGAGTGGCTTTGTGGCTAGATTGTGATGATTGACAACTATGCCTATGAGATCATGGACTTCATCGGCGACCCTGACTTGATGTTGCCTCCTAGGACCAACTTGGGTCCTCAAGGTTAAAATGATTTTTGAGAGTACTTAAAGTATTTTTACACTTTTGAATTTTTATGTTATGTTTTTGTTGATTTTAGGGGTCAACAAGTACTGACATGAAGCTTTTTGCTTAACATAGATGTGGGTCCAGTATGACCTGCAGGTGAAGCTCACCATATGCGGCAGGGAGGCCGACTACTTGCTAGGGGGTGATGTTGATAGTCTTCAGGAGGTTCTGAGGAACCTGGAAGGCTTGAGCATAGGTGTGGCCCCCCTTCCTATGAGGGAGATACCCGCTCATATGAAGCGGCACATAGTTGGTGTGCCTAAGTAATTTTTGGTTCCTATTCGGAGGATAGCTAGAGCAGTGTTATCATTTCAGGGGTAGTAGGCTCTATTTAGCAGGCACTTTGACATAGCTAGCAGGTGTTTATAACTAAGCTTAATAGCCATTTTGTACTTAAAACACCCAAGTTTTGAAATATTTTGATGTAAAAGACTAGATTTGCAATATATATTATTATTATATATTATATTATAATATATTATATTATATATATATTATATATATATATATATATATATTGGTATTTTATGATGTAAATGTTTTTTAAGTGTTTTTGTAAATTTTTAACTTTGTAAATTTTTACTTTTCATACATGTATCTATAGTGAATGAGACAGATGCTAATCTAACACATAGTTTGCCAATGAATCAACAATTGTATTAAATTCTCTAGGAATGTGCTCATATGTGATAACTTCAAATTGACGTTCTGAGATTTGTGCACTTAAATAATGACGTAACAAGGTTGGATTACAAATGTGATAATGATTTGTCAATTGCATAACAACAAGTTGAGAGTCTAACCTGACCACTAGATTGGAGATGTCCCTTGATGACACTTTAGTGAGAAGTGAAATTACGAACATGTACTCAGAAATATTGTTGGTGACAATACCAAGGAAGACTCCCCCAGAATAAAATAGTTCTGAATCAGGTGTGTAAATGACCCAAGCAGCTGATGCAATATATCATGTGTGACGACTGGCACCATCCGTGTATCCTACGCATGTTAAGGGTAATGAAGGCATCTGTATTACGACAGGGATGTATGAGACAAATACTTCAATAAATACCAAAAATCCAATCACATAAAAAAAATAAGAAAAACTTATAAATACATTAAATTACAAAGCACATGCCTAGTGCAATACTAGGCATAAAACTTTTTCAAATAGAACCCATTTATGGTCTCAGCGAGGGGGACTCCTTCCCAGTCCTGAAGTTCATATGCCCCTTTTCAGAGGTCCTTTTTGATGACATATGGACCGAGCCATAAGGGTTGAAGTGTTCTTGCCACCATGAGGTCATGTTTTGTATTGTATAGTAAAACAAGATCTCCCTCTTGGTAAGAACGCGGCTTGACATTTTTATTGTACTAGGCTTTTATCTGGTGCTTGTGGGCCTCTAGTGCCGATTAGACATCTTGACGGGTTTCATCCAGTTGATTTAGGTATAACAGGCAATCCTCTTCAGCAGTAGTGTCAGGTAAGAGTTCAACAACAATTTGTAAGGAAGGAATCTGCACTCAATTGGTAAAAACTATTTCCAGGCCATAAGCTAGTTGAAAAGGTGTGAAGCATGTAGCAGTCTTAATTGAAGTTCGATATGCCTAGAGCACAAGATATAACATTTGATGCCAGTGGGTTTTATGATTCCCTACTAACCTATAGATCATGGTTTTTAAGACGCCATTGATGACCTCTACTTGACCATTAGCTTGGGGGTAGTAGGAGGATGATTGATCCTAGCAAAAACCTAGGAGTGATGTTAAGTTAGACATCATATGATTATGAAAATGAGACCATTGGTCTATAACAATCGTGTCGGGTACGCCAAAGTGACAGATGACCTGATTAAATAGGAATAGTGTCGCAGTTTCCACATCGGCCCAAAAGGTGGGAAGGGCTTCGACGCATTTTGTGAAATAGTCCACAACTACAATAATATAATTGTGTCCAGTAGAGGAAATGGGGTTGCAAGTTACAAAGTCTATCCCCCATTTAGAAAAGTGGTCAATGGAGATAATCGGGTGCAGGAGGGCTAGGGGAGTGCACATTTTCTTTGTAAACACTTGACAAGAATGGCATTGCTGAATATAGCCTTGATATAATCTTTGAAGAAGATTGGCCAGTAATAGCCTGCACGCAAAATTTTCTGTGCAGTAGATATGCCAGAATGATGACTGCCACATGCCTTAGCATGGCAGTCATTTAAAATGTGTTCCACCTCTTCACGAGTGAGGAAATATTGGAGAACTGTATCTACACCATGACGATATAACATACCGTTAAGCACTAAATAGTGTCACGCTTGGTGGCGGATGTGACGATGGTCACCTGATGATAGCTCAGGGTAGAACCGTTGTGCTTGGAGGTAGAAAAGAATATCACCATACCAAGGATCAGTAGTGTTGATAAGATAGACAGCTTCATCTAGAAGAGGATCGTGGCCTATCTCATTAGGATCGACAATGGGAAGACCCGACAAAAGTTCGGTGAAGACTAAGGAATTTTTCGCCTTGGTAGCAGTGAAAACCAAATCAAATTGTTGGAGGATCATGATCCATTTTGAATATTTCCCTCCAATTACTTGACGAGACAAAATTTGTCTCATGGGATTCTCCAAGGCGATGACAGTAGTCTATCACAACAGTATGTAATGTCGGAAGCGATTAACAACAAAGACGACTACCAATGACAACTTTTTCACATGTGAATATCTAAGTTCGGGCCCAACTAGGCCTTTTGACAGATAATATATCACATGTTCACTTTGGTCATCATGAGTTTGAACCAAGACCATTCCTAGAGAGAATGGCAAGGCTGCCAGGAATAGAAGACAGTCGCACCCATAGTTGGGAGCACTAAGGAGTGGGGCTGATATAAGTTCCTTTTTCAAGGCATCAAATGATCGTTGATCTTGATCATCCCATAGATATGGAATGACCTTCTTAAGTAGGTGCATAAAGCCTTTCATCAACTAAGCATATTTTACGATGAACTGTCATAAAAAGTTTGTTTTCCCTTGCAAACATTCGAGCTGCAGAACAGATTGTGGTTTGGGCAATCGATTAATTGCCTTTACCTTATTGGGATTAACCCTAATCCCATACTTGGAGACAATGAATCCAAGTAAGCATCTAGACTCTACAAAGAAAACAAATTTATGTGGATTCAAACATATGTTATAAAACCAACACCTAAGAAAGATAACTCTTAAATGATCTAGGTGTTGTGCTCACTGCCTGGAATGGGCTAGAAGGTCATCCAAGTAAGCTTGAAGGATATGCCTGATATCATGAAATGCATTGTCCATGTCCCTTTGAAATGTTGCTCCAGCATTCTCTAAACTAAATGGGATTTTTCGATAGGCAAAGATTCCCCATGGACAAACCAAGGCGGTTTTGTGTTGGTATTTAGGTTTTATAGCAATCTAGTTGTAACCTGAGAATCCATCCATGAGTGAAAATGATTCATAATTAGCACAGTCGTCTATGATTTGGTCGATGAAAGGTTTCAGATAATTATCCTTTGGACACGCGGTGTTCAATTCTTAGTAGTCAACACATATGCAGATGGTTCCTTGTTTCTTATCGATAGGAACCAGATTGGAAACCCATTCCATTAAGGGAATAGGATAGATGAAACCAACACGTAACAGCTTTACCACCTCAGTTTTGATGGCTACCATTTTGCGAGGGTGGATTAGTCGAAGCCTTTGGCAGACAGGTTTAACATTGTCATATATCTTGATCTCATGCTCGACAATAGATGGATCTATGCCAAGCATTTCCTCATAAGACCAGGCAAATACATCACGGAATTCCTTAAAAAGGTAGGTGAGGCTTGCAATTTCCTCATGATTGCAATCTGCTCCAACCTAAATGTTTTCCACGATGCCTGTCATGATAGAAATATCTATGAGCAATGTCTTTGAAATATTTCCCATGTTTCCTTCCGAATCCAAAGTTTGGATAGTCGTATATGGTGAGGAAACGATTTCAGGTGCGTCAGGTGACAGGATTTGAAGAGGCATCATGTTTGAATCAGATATCGAAACACGATAGTGCAAGTCCTCCCAAGGTCGCTCTTCTAAACTCATGATCTCTCTAATAGCTTCATCCATAGGTAGGACTTGATTGAGGGGATCAAAAGAAGAAGAAGTTATGGGAGGGGCAGTGGTACCGTTGGTAAAAGACCAAAGTGATCAGAGACTCAGATGTAGACTGAAAGGCCTGGTTAGCCAATTTAGCTAGTGATAGCAGCATTTCTTCTCCGTAAGTGTCAATGTCTGAAGGGGCCAGTAGGATCCAAGGATCGGTCAGTTCGTGAGGAATGGATGAAACCATATTGACCATCTGTGGAACCACTAGTGGCAGAAGAAGGAAACAACCCATCAGGGAAGAAGCCTTGAGTAGACTGGTACTGATACTAATGTAAGAGTCAAGTACCCCACCTACTAAGGGTATGGAGCCGCTTAGTAATGGGGAATAATTAGGGGTGCAAAAGGACAGCTGGTCTACTATGACTACCTTTCCATCCAGTGGAAATAGGATGATGTGGAAGATAGTAGACATAATGGCAGTCATGGCATAAGTCCAACTGCAATCCAACGAGAGATTATAGTTGAGCTTTTTATCTATGACTTCGATGTCCACCATTACCTTTTTCCCATACAAGGTGATGGGGGTAGATAGCTAGGTAACCTTTTGGGATGAAATTGTGGCCATCAAAAGCTTTAAGTGAATTCAATGGTAGGGATAGTGTTGGAGAACCCAAAGCGAGCCAACATGAAGCCAACATTACGTAGGTAAAAGCACCTTCATCAATGATAGTTCTATGTATACCTTTACCTTTCGAAAATACTTGCACCTGAAATGAAAGCTAGTGAGAAAGGGGAGGTTTACACTTTTCCATGTCGAAAATTGCAAGCATGGAATCCTATGGGTTGATACCACCAATGGCTGAAAGCAGATCTGTCCTTTGTGTTGGACATGTTTGTAATACTTTGAGTGTCAACATAGCTGACAGTGCTTGGGTCAAGTCTTCTATAATGGTGTAATTTTGGGCGGCACGTGCAAATGTATTGTGCATTGTGCATTGAAGTGCCCCTTTATGGGGGAAAATCACAAGGTTAGCAACTGGCTTTCCGATATGAAGATCGTTAGGTGACAGTGGGTTTTGACTTGAGGAGGCTTCCTTTGTATGAGCGATAGGAGCTCCATATGATTTGGATCTAGTTTGTAGGTCTACCGTTTCAAAGGTGTAAACAGTAGAAGGTCCTTCACCAGCTGAAGGATGTTGCGAACTGCCATTGCCCCCTTGCAGGGGTTAGGGTTGGTTTGAAATAAGGTGTTGCTACTTTTAAGTGGGGAAAGGATTATTTAGGACAGTGGGGGTCCTGCTAGTGTTCTTTTTAGCAATGAAATATGTGCACTCCTGAAGATGTGGGCAACGATAGGTCATGTGGTCTTTGGCACAGATTTTGCAAGGGAGTCTGGTGGGTTTATCCTTTCCATCATCAAAGGGTGCAGCTACCTTTTGCTTGGAGTTAGACTGCTTTGTTGACTTCTCTTCAAAAGGAGCGGTCTTTTTCTTATTCTTCTTATTCTTACCACTGGTTTTTTATGTAGACTACATAGAGTTGATTGCGGTGGTAGGAAGAGAAGTCAATTTGGTAAAGGGGTCCACTGACATCTGGGCAATGTGGCTGCTGAGTTGTTTTACAACAG
>APFE031434846.1:0-16026 GCA_000404065.3 Pinus taeda
AATGACTGGGGAAAAAGGGAAGAAAACTTGAAGAATTATATTGGTAGCAGGTCGCTCTTGAACATGACACTTTCACTCCATCACCATGATTGAGTCAGGTTGGGTAATTCCATTCACTGGTCATATTACCATTGGTCATCCATACCATCCATGTTTTGGGGTTAATGCTACCAATCCATATCAGTGTCACCGATATGTTCAAGAGAAGTCATTCAGAGAATTCACCATCTAGCCAATGCCTCATCCACTACAATACCTTCACCCTCCATTTTTCATGACTGCCATTCCTGAACCTTGTATCATCAAATCGTTTTCACCTCCAGAAAATCATTTGCTTAGTTTCGTGTCATAGATGTGGGATACATCAAGGCCCTCCTATGATGGGCCATTTCTTGTCAACATCAACTCATTATCCAAGAAGTTGACTTAGAAGCAACCCTTTCAGTACTTTGAAGCTTGTATGCCTCAATGGCAAGTTTCTCACTTCCGGCGATAGGTTTACATCAATGGCCTTCGATCGAAAGATTTTGCGTGGTGTTCAACATTGGATCATATATTCACACCACATGAATTTTACTGTAGTACCTTGAGGGTCATTATCATTATCAGTGATTCCTCTCACGCTTTTTAACAGCTTACATCATTGGCTGGTAATCAGGCGACGTCTTTCCATGTTCGACTTCAGAACATCTTTTCACATCAATCAACTTGTACATCGGGTGAAGATTGAACGAGTTTGAAGATCTCGGATCTAGTTTCATCCATCCGGGCTGTGATATATTCAGGAATATAAAGACATCAAATGTACAAAAAAGCTACACAGATGATCATCCAAGCCAAGGGATGATGACTCTACATATAAAGAATCACCAGTCTACAACTACAGGCGATTATCTGTCCTATGTACATGTAAATGAATTTATAAAGCTAAGCATGGGAATGCCTGCCTCAGCTAGATGATGAAAATAATATGATGATGATGTATTGTATTGTATCTTATACAGGTCACCTTCCAGTTTGAATACCTCGAATCTTCATGATAAAGCATTTCACCCGACATCAAAAGATTTACGACCTCATGCTTTAGGGGGTAACTGTTATAGACATATTTGGGCACTTCAACCCCAATCATATATGTCAATAAACCAAGGGCTCTTTAATCCCTAAAAGTGTTGTTTGATACCCTAAAGGATCATGGTCAACTGATTACATCATTTCCCAGAAGTTCCACCTTAAAAACCACTCAGAACTGGCCAAAACTAGACCATACAAACTACTCCACGTTGAGGGTGCGATGCATACTGGCTGCTACACTAGCCAGGTGCAATGCATACTGAAAGAGCCTTCTATGGGGTGCGATGGGTGAGAGTAGACAAATGGCAGAGGCAGTTTGCTAAGTGGAAACCCAGGGAATATTCTAGAAACTTCTCCTATGACACTTGCCTCTCTGAATTCGCCCAGGGATGAGTAAGAGATCATGAAATATCCAAGTGGAACCAAGAACTATCAGTGAAATGACACTAATCAAAAACCCAGAAGCTGACTCATCCCTCTGCAAATATCTATAAATGGATCCCTCATCACAGAGATCTAAAGGCTGGAATTTTGTAATTTGTAATTGTTGTTGGTTTCTCTTTGAGACATTGCATTGTTGGGTGATCTTGCCTTTCATGAGGTGAAGAGGGCTTTCATGGTGGGAGAATGATGCTGGATCAGAAAGCTAGGTTGTAATCCTCTCTTCTACTTCTACTATCAATAAAGTTATTTGATTTTTCCTCCATATACTTGTGTATCTGTGAATCTTGCTATTTGTGAATGCAATTGTATGGTTAATGTACTTTTGATTATGCATTGTTTATGGTATTATAGATCTCTATGATTTGATGGTGTTCTGTTGCTTTGCCTCTATAGGTGTTCTTTAAAGTGGGACAAGTGAGAAAGGAGTGGTAGGCACTATCAAAGGAGAGAGGAAACAAGCAAGGAGCCAAGCAAAAGATTCAGGTTGGTGCTCTCTGCTTCTCTCTTGTCTATCATACATAAGGGAAAACACAAGTTACTTTGAATTGTTTGTTTCTAAGACAACTACCCGTCTTAGTGGGACTAGCAGATCAAATAGACATTAGTTTTCCTGGAAACAGAACATCAAGGAAACGCAGGCACCCATCAACTTCCTGCTCCACAGTAAACTTATGGAGGAAGATTGGTCGTTGAGATGTTGGAAAAATAGATCTAAATCTTCTTGGCTATGAGACCAAATGACACAAGTGTCATCCACAAATCTTTTCCAAATTTTGGGTAGGAAATGGGCTGAGGCCAAAGCCCTGGATTCAAAGTATTCCATAAAAATATTATCAAAAATCGGGGACAGGGGGGAGCCCATGAGAACCCCGCATGCCCGCTCATAGAATTTTCCTTCAAATGAGAAAAAAGTAGAAGTAAGACAAATCACTACTAAAGGAGCAGTATTGGGATCAGTGAGGCGATTGGTGAGCTCAATAGCCTCCTTAATAGGGATACAAGTGTAAAGGGATACTACATCAAAACTAACAAGAATATCCTCAGGGTCAAACTTAATCCCCTTTAACTCATTGACAAGCGAATAAGAGTCTTTGATGAATGACTCTGTAAGGCCAACAAGGGGTTTAAGCATCAAGGCAAGGAACTTGGCTAGGAGGTAGGTTGGCCCTCCTATGGTGTTGACAATGGGTCTTAAGGGGCCCCTTCCTTGTGGATATTTGGATGTCCATAGATCCTCAAAGTGATGGGGCTACTCTCAATAAGTTTATGGAAAAGGGTGCCCACTGTGTTACTAGACTTTATAGCTAGAGCAATTGTTCTGGAGATACTTTTCAGGGATTCAAATTTATCTAAAATCGGATATAATCTTTGCATAGTTGGCCTTAGGTTTATTTCTCGATTTTGTGACCAGTTAACACATTTTTGGATGGTAATAAGAGAGTCTCCAAAAACATTTAACTGATGAATTCCTTATGCTTCTGCCAATCTGAGCCCTTGCCAAAGTCCAACTGCCTCTGCCTGGTTATTTGTTGCTAATCCCAGAACCCAGGCAAACTCTTTTTCTACTTTTCGATTGGGGCGATAGATAACCCCTCCCACTCCAGCCCCCCTATAATTAATTATTAATTATTACAAATAATTATTAGAATTAATAATTATTAATTAATATTAATATTTGATTATAAAATAATTATAATTAATTACTAATTAATTAACATAGCTATTATTAAATATAATTATTAATGATTTTATTAATATTAATTATTATTAATAATTAATATTTTTATTAATTTTATGTTATATTTATTATACTTTAATTTTTTTTGTATTATATAATAGCTTATTTTTAATTATTATGAATTAATAATATTTTTTAATAATTATTTAATCAATTATAAACATAAATGTGTAAGTCGATATTCTATTCATTAATAAAAAAGAGAGTACATATATAACAAAAAACAGATGGTCTCCCCCCAAGTAGGTTTATGGACCAATGTTAGATGGGCATTACATACAAGAAAAAGGAGACTAAAGGGAGTAGTCTAGAGCTTGAAAGGCCAAACACACTAAAATACATTGAAAATAAACAAAACACATGTCACCATGCTTAAACCTCTAAAGTAACAGAAGTTGAATTATCTGGCCTGGTCCCTGGAGGGGGAGGAGAGCAATACAAACATCTAACATGCGACTCAAAATAAGCTATCTAGGTTTCCAGCTTGTCTAACTTTTCAATGAGAATATTTTGTCCCTACCAAACCACCACTATTCTTTCACGAACATGACATTGAAAATATTACAGCTAATTAAGCATCTCCATCACAACTTCATGTTCTTCCTTGTAAGTCCTATTTTGTGCCTCCAGAAGATCCTACAAAGATTTTATCAGATAATGTTCAGCCATGGAACAACTAGGAGGGCCAAATTGCCCGCACCCAGCTGAGCCTTTGTGACCACGCCGACTACTACGCTCTTGGGTGTTGCCACCATAACTCCGGGCAGCCTGCGGCTGCCTATAGCCACTACTCCCATGACCACCTCGTGAGGAACCTGCAACACCATGCCCACTGTTGGGTGCAGGAATTACACTTAAGCAAACTCCTCAACACTTAATTTTTCAACCCGGGGGATTCGTAAACTTAGAGACGAAGCACAGGCAATGCCAGAGATGGTATGAATCTTTCTAATATAAATCCCTACTTTCTTTAAAGGAAAGATTGCATAATCAAATTAAAAAGAGAAAAAGGCAACTTGAACCATCAAAATAATCTAAGACTAGAACAAGAAGGAATGCATTTGCAAGAGGGAATTAAAGATAAAGGGAAATCACTCTAGCTAATTACTGTTTAATTACTGAGTGTGTGTTTTTCTTTAGCAGAGACACTTAGCAGTCTCATCAGATGGGCCCTTAAACTTGCTCCTTTAGAGATTTCCTTCTTGCACTAATCTGTCTTGTACTATCGCAGTTTGCTTGCACTAGTGCAGGAACAAAGATTTATGCAGAAGGTATAAATGGTGTCTTTAATAAATGCTTTTTACTTCCTGCAAGGACTTGAACTTTTCCAGGTTCAAAGCACTCAGATCCCGTGGCAAGAAACTAGTTCTTGCACCAGATCAGATCTTCCTGCACTTAGCATTTAATTCTTAAAATGAGTGCTTAATTATTGCAAGTGCTATTATACATTTAAATCAAATTGCACACATAAAAAGTGAATGTTTCTAATCTTGACAAAGTGCAGGAATAAAGAAACAATCAATATACATTTATCCTATCATAAGCATTGAATGAAAGAAATAAGATTGTAGGAAGTAGACTAAGAAGGCTTGTTGTATCACACCAACGTGCATTGGTGCAAGTTCATTTCTCCTTCTTGGACTAGGCAGGAAAACCAATCAAATGGAATTGCAAAAAAGGAGATATCACACCAATCTGCACTAGTGCAGGTTTATTTATCCTGCCTGGACCAGGCGGGAAAAACCAAACTGAAATCAAGTGCAGGAAATGAGATATCACACCAACGTGCACTGGTGTAGGGTTATTTCTCCTGCTTAGACCAGGCAGGGAAAACCAATATGAAATCAAGTGCAGGAAAGGAAATTTATCTACTTCACACAATGGATCCACTTTCACTCAGACAGGAATGCATGTGCTTAAAATTAAATCACACTTGACAATGTAAACACAAATTACAAGAAAACGGGAAATGGGGTAAACGTGCTGGGTTGGCTGGGCCCTAGCCAACCAGCGCGTTTCCCCTTTAAATAAAAATGTTGTTCAATACCTTACTCAATTCATCAGCTAAAATACAGAAACGCAATTTGTTAAACATGAGGGGGAGCTCCCTTTTATTAATTCATTGAGGTGAGTACATACATTAATACATCGTCCAACCCAGATTCGGGCGATAACAAAATACAACAACCTATTACCACATCTCTAGATGTGTCTCTATTCTCTTCTACTATCAAAAACTTCCCCCCTAATCCTATTTACATTATACATTATATAGATATTTGGCCAAAGGCCAAAATAGATCATTCAACCGATTACATAACCAAAAGCCGAATTTAGCTTTTCGACCTTCAAAATTAGACAGTTAGCAAAACTGGTCGTAGCTAATCTCCAGCTTTCGTTCTTCACAGATTCGATCTCAGCTACCTTTGGATCAATCTTGCTGTTGTGGTTGAAGTTTCTCAAAACAAGGCGATTCGATCTTGGCTTCCTTTGGATCGATCTTGCTGTCGTGGTTGAAGCTGCTCAAAACGAGGCGGTGATCAAGGAGGTTCAGATCTGCTACAAGGATTTGTTGTGCTGGCAATGGTGCAAGATCCGATCCTGCAGTAGGATTAGTGGTCACAGTGAGTACTCTAACTACCAATTAAAAATTGGAGATATCGATAAGTTACAAAGAGTGATTAAAAGTAAGAAATCATGTAATAAATGATTAATTAATGCTAAGTTAAATTAAAAGTATGAAAAATAAATTTTATGCGAAATATGTCACCGTGCTTGGACTGGTGCAAGATGAGGTTGTATAAAAGAGGTAAAAAAAGGTAAATGTTTATGATTAAGAAAGGGGAAAATGGAAAAAAGAGAGCAAATTAGGGGGCTAAGATCCTCCCATCCCTAAGCTGTTGTGTGTCCTCACACAACTTTTTACCTTTGCAAAAAACTTTCAAAACATTGAGCATTCCAGCTCAATCCTGCTTTGACATACTGACATCAGCCTACAATGTTTCAGACTTCTTCTCTCTGATATTCTTTAGTTTCTTTGTCACCGTTTTAAGTCGCTTGAAACATCGTGCAACTCGGTACTTCCAAACTCTAACTTCTTTCTTTTTCTGGATCTCCGCAGTTAATTCTTCCTTACTCTGTTCTTTATCCTCCTGCGCTTTAGCTGTGATCTATTCTAAGTTCTGCACTTGAAGCTCTAGTTCCACTATCCGAGTAGTAGGAGTTACCAAATCTCATTCTTCTTCTGTCTCGACAGGGGCTGTGTCTTCCTCAATGACCTCAGTATCCCTCGTGGTTACATTAAGAAATTCTTCTTCTTCTAGTTCTTCTTCTTCTGGTTCTTCTTCTTACACGGTTCTTCTTCTTGCACTGGTGCAGAAGGGGATTCAACGTCTTGTGGGGATTGTGGTTCTTTGCCTGCACCAAATTCTTTATTCTTTTTCTGTGGCCTTTTAATGAAATCTACCAATAGAGTGTCATCTTCGACCTCTACAAATTTTGCTGCATCCGCAAGGACTGACAGGTTGTCTTCTTCGGGGGTATGTGCCTATATTGGTGGCATAGAAGGAGTCTCTTCAACAGGTGCACTAGCTGTCTTCTTATTTGGAGATGGGGCCCTTTCTTCTTTTGATTTTTTAGGTCATTTCCTTTTTGCACTAGTGCAAGAAGGACTCCCCTTTACATTCTTACTCGGACCCTTGCTTGTGCTGGCGGGGTCCTCTTTCTCCTTTCCAGCAGGTGTCTTTTTATGTAGCTATTTCAACAGTGCCTCCCAGGTCATGCCTTTAACTTCTAATTGTTTATGGACCAAAATATTTATCAGGTCGTGGTGATATAACTTCTTGTCGGCCTGGTCTGCCTATCCATCCCACACACTTTTAGCTATTTTTTCCAAGCTCTTAAGCAAAAAATAGGGGAAATTCATCCTCCACCGGATGTGCCGGGCGGCTTCGAAATGCTGCAACATCCTAAAATGGTACACAAAAGTGCGAGAGTATCTTCCCTCATAGGTTACAAATTTCTGTAGGATGAAAAGGAGGTCTTGCCACTGTCCCAGTAGGGCACTGCGTGGAACTCCTTCCTTCCAATCTACCTTCATCTTCTTGTCGACGACGAAACGCTTCCATCACTTCCTTTCTAATTTACTATTTTTAAACCATTGCTCACCGGTATTTTCCAAGCCTGCCGCTGCTGCTATAAACTATTCTGTAACCTCAAATTTTAGAGGCCCAATTTTACTCGGCCATTTTTTAAACTTCTGGTAAACTGTAAGGCCACTTCACTATTGTGCCCATCAAACTTTTGCAAGAACTGAAGAAAGCCTGAGTCTCGTAATAGTGCAAGACTATTGCGATACTCAACAGTCTGTTCTACCCTACTAAGAGATGAAGGTTCGCTTCGAACAGGCAGCATCACTGCTTAACAGTTATGAACAATCGAGAATTTACATGCAACACCGGGAAAATTGGCTCTTATAGATAGGGATCCAATTGTCCACCATCCCTTCAATCTTATCACCTATTCATTCCAATGAAATAGTCGTGTATGCGCGACATCTCTGAGATCATGCTGGATTGGTACTTGCAGCGGTTTTTTAACGACTAGGTGAGGTAATGAGTATGAGTGAAGGACATCTAGGTGTTATCACTCAGGTTGTCCCTAAGCTCTTGAAGGGATACGGCCGAGGTAACCACAAACCAATCTTTGGATTGCAGGTTCTAGCTCACCTGCAATCAGAGAGGGCTCTCTCTTACTGATTTAGCTTTGTTGATGATGATTTTAGGCTAGCTATTGGATTCAGTGGGTTTTGGGTTTTGTTTAAGTTTGGATGGATTTTGAATGGAAGGAAGTTGCATTCAAGCAGAGAGGCACGCATAGGGTGATAAGTCTCAAACCATTGGGCATGGAGTCATGGATTTAGGCTGGCTGTTGCGTTTTCTTGGTGACAAGAGGATTATAGAGCAGGATAGCTACACATGAAACAATACCAATTGCTGAAAAGATGGAATGAAAGTCAGAGATGAAAGGCAATTAAGAATCTTTCATCAGCTAACAGAGAAGGGAGGTGAATGAATGGTTATCTAGGAGCAGTTAAGAATTCCTAAACTAACATTCATATGTGAAAGAAACAGTGTAAACATGATCATTTAAGTATACATATTCATAGCTGTTCCTGATGAAAACAAGTAGAAATCACAGAAATTGAGCATAGGGTGCTGCCAAGCAAATCCTAAACTATTCTTCTTTTTTGTAATTTTAGATGGTGAAACATAGATGATAAACCAACACGAAAAACTAAACAGAGTTAAGGAACACTTATTGAATCATGTAGAAGCACAGGAATTCCATAGTCACTCTTCAGCCAATCAAACACAGTACACAGTTCATTCTCCGGGCTCTTAAGCAATCTTTGATTATAGAAATTATCACATATACAGTGCGAGTCTCTGCCTAAGCAAAACCTCAAACCAACAAAGACCAACCCTCATCACATTTTTCAGGGTGGTATATATAGGTAAAATATCTAAAAGTATTTATTACAACCGACCTAAACAGGTCTGCAGGAAAAAGCTTTCTAAAACCTAACTTATGCTGGAATTAAATGCAAGTATGTCTTCTTTTGGCTGCGCCAGAGGTAGCTGGATCAAAAGTGAGTTAATGTGGTGTCCTCTGTGGCTTGGTGCAATGCTCCTGTAATAACTGTGCATTGAGTTCTGGTCCTCTGATATTCTATGGGTTTTAATTGTGCAGTCATTTGTGTTGGTGAGCTTTGAATGGCTCCTTAACTGCTTCTTGACTTTCAAGGTTTTCTTTTAATGCTTCATTCGCCTCGAGCCCTGAGAAGATCTTCGCTGATACACTTCGCTGCAACACTGATACTCTTTGACATGGTTTTTGGCTTCACATCTGCTTTGATACTCTTTAACCTCTGAACCGGGTCTCTCTCTGCCTTCTGATACGTTAAAATTTGCAAAATTGGGCCTTTTCTGCCTTTTTCGGTGCAAAAATGGCTGAGGAATCAGAAGATTCCCTAAAGATTCCCCACTTTGGCCCATTTCCCGTAGCAATGCGCGATTAGCGCTAAGCGCTAATCGCACATCGAAAACTACCCCTGTTTCTCATTCCGAGCTTCTGAAGCTTGATTTTTGGACTTGTGCGTTTTATTTCAGCTGCTGACGTCAGCATACGTCAGTGGTACGACAGATGATGTCAGCATGACGTCAGCAGTGGGACCCTCTTGTACGGTGATGATGTCAGCATGATGACGTCAGTAGGGTGATGTGGCAGTATGGCGGGGTGATAACGTGGCGGGACACGGTGGCAGGGTGATGTCAGCAAGGCACAGGCAGGAAGGGGTGAGGTGGAGGTGATGTGGCAGGGTGACGCGACGCTCATGTCACGCGAGAGGAGGGTGGTTTTTGGATTGCATCGAACCGCCTTTGGTACGGAGGTGGTATTTGTCAGGGGCGGCCCGATGCAATGGGATGCCGCCAGCTGTCCCGGTGTACGATGGTGAAACCGTCGGACATCGGGTGCTAACTACCCATCACAAAAGGGCGCCTGATATGCATAAGGGCCATCGGATTTGGGAGGGCTGATCCAACGGTGGACGGGAGGGGAATATGCACGGGTTTTAGTGAAACAACGTGCGCGTTAAACTTTAATATTTGCGGCCGCTGGTGGGTTTGAACTTTAGGTTAACGATTAATATGTTCTGACGCGTTGGTTATTTATTAATCAAACATCAATAAAATCCAAAAAATGCAATGCGCGGGGTGCGGTATAGTTTGGTGGGGGTTTTTTGTGTTTTGGAAGGAATCCAAACACCTCGGATGGAAATTTATGCAGAGATGAGGGTTCTTACTAAGATCCAGGTGAACTTAGTAATTCCCAAGGGGATATTTATGGTTATGTTTCAACCAGAGGGAGGGGATATTTACATAGGGGAAATATTAACATAGTTTTAGTAGGGGGAAGGGAAATAGATAGGGATTTACATAATAATGTCAGTAGTTAATATGAAATGACAAGAAAGTGCTAAGTCTCAGAGATCTTAGGCTTTAAAGGGGAGATAGAACTTTGTAGAGAAAGTATGGACCTTCCTTGAGTAAAGTAGATCTTTACCAAGGCAAATGATATGGAAAATGATGAAACTAAGAGATGTCAAGCAGATCTTGACCTCTTTAGGAGAAGTTAGTAAATGATTTAGGGAAGAGGGAGAAGGGGAAGTTAGTCATGCCTCGCTTGAAGTCCTTCAAATGGAAACTGCCTGATAACTGTGATCTGGATAAATATAACACTTGAAAATGTGGAATTGATCACAAATCAACATTCTGCAACCTCAAAATTACCTACTCAGCCTACTTACCTAACATTTTTTTCTTCTTTTTGGTTTGGGTGCATTTGGACTTGCAGACCCAGCTTTTCAATTTTTTCCTTTGCACTGTCCTCCTATCTATATCTACACTTATTTCTTCCAAGGGCCCAGATTAAGCAGTTGGGCTCCTTTGATTCTCTACCTATCTAAAGAATCTGCCAAGATTAAGCTGTTTGGACAGATTATTCATTCTCTATATTCTAAAATAGGAAATTGAAACCTAGGGAAACCAAGATTAAGCTGTTTGGACCTCCCTTTAGCTGAAAATTCTACAAAAATGGAATAACTCTTCAACATTGGAATGCAGCAGTTGAACTTAGACCAGCACACTTTCATGGCCTCCTTCTTTGATGTCTGTTAGCAAATATGGAGCATTGCAGCATGCAAAGTATGACATATTTGGCCTGTAAAAATGTCAATCATGAAATATGAGTAACCTGCTGCAGCAGGAGGCTAACACTAGGATTATGGTGGAAAGGGCCAATTATATCCAAGCAACGGTTAAACACTTCCACATTGCTTCATAATTCAAAAAATTAACTTAGCATTCATTACAAAATGATCATGATTCTTAACTTAAAAACACCTTGTAGTATAAATAATTTTCTTCTAGTTAATATGATAGCACAAGTACTCATCGACTAAGTGAAAGGACTTATAAACTTTCATGATGACCAATTTCCTATGACGTATGCTATGAAAAGAACAAATTGTACTATGTTTCTGATGGGGTGCATGCTTGTATCAGTCTACTTGCACCGCTTAAACTATGTTATTCTGCTGGTACCATTCTGCTTGCATTATTATATATGACGACATGCTTGCACTAGTGCAAGCATAATATTTGAAAAAAAAAAAATAGGGAATTTAAATAAAATATAGGTTGGACTTCTAACATGGCTTCCTCAACTTATATTGGAAATTTTCTTCGCGCTTTCTTGATGCTTCAGAGCATATCCTTTTGCTCTTTGTGCGCGAGATCCTACAAAGAATTCATGAGGGAACAAAGAAGTGGGAAAAGAGAAATTTCAGAATGGGAAGGAATTTTGTTACAGGGATTCCAGGAATAGTACCACAAGAGGGGATAAATAGAAGTGGGATAGGGAAAAAAATCAAGGGTAAAGTGGGGGTTTTACAAAACGGACAGGGTAAATTCAGAAGAATATGGGAAGTTTAATCATTCTGGAATTGAAAGAGAAAACTGAGGGAGTATTACGAAAGTGGAATATGAAGAAAGGCAAAAAAAATTCTGGAAGGTCTGTCTGCACTGGTGCAAGAAAAAATAACTAAAGCGAAAATTAAGCATTACTTGAATAAAAATATCCATGTTAATTACCCCAATTGTGTAAAGGTTGGTTCTGCTGAACCTGCTTTTACTTGGTGGTTGCTAGCATATCTAAAGATCAAGCAACATTTTATTTTTATTAGAAATTTTTGATCTTCCTGCTAGCAAGCCGGTTTTCAGGTTTATCCTTCTGCAATCATGTCAGCGAACTGATTTTCATAATTACAGGAAAATGTTTTTTTTTTTTTTTTACTTTAAAAAAAATGTATTTTTTTTTTTTTTTAGAAGAAGAAGAATTCGTGTTTTCAAAAGGTTGGTATTACCATTCACCATTACCATCCCGAAATTCTATTGGACTTGCTGTGTAAAATATTTCCTGGCAAGTGGATGAAAATACTTCTTTAATCTGTGTCCATTTACCAAGAATACTGAATTTTTTCCATCAATAGTTTTAACTTCTACTGCTCCATTCTTGAATACTCGGATCACTTCATAAGGTCCCATCCAATGTGTATGGAATTTCCCTTTAAAAATTTTAAATCTAGAATCATAAAGGAGCATCGAATCACCTCGTTGGAATTGCTTTTTCTGAACAGACTTGTCATGCCACCTTTTGCATTGCTGCTGAATTAGTATGTTCTGCTGAACAACATGCCTATGAAATTCATCTAACTCATTTAATTGGAGAATATTCTATTGTTGTGCCTAAGAGAGATCTAGTCCTAACTGAACTGCAGTTCTAAAAGTTTTGATCTGGAATTCAATTAGTAACAGAACCTGTTTGCCATATACCAGCTCATATGGTGTATGTCCCGTACTATTTCTCCAAGTGGTTCTGTATGCCCACAAATCTTCTGGTAATCTTTCAGCCCAGTCTTTCCGATGCATATTTACTATCTTTATAAGAATGGACTCGATCACTTTGTTTGTGGATTCCACCTGGCCATTTACTTGTGGGTGATACAGCGTGGATTTCCTGTGCCGAATCTTGCATTGCTCCATCACACCCTATACCAGATTAGAAATAAAATGTGGACCATTGTCAGAAACAATTTCTCTAGGCACACTTAATCTAGTAAATATTTCAGTAAAAAGAAAATCAACAACAACTTTTTTTGTAGCAAAGGAAACAGCTTTAGCTTCTACCCATTTTGTAACAAAATCTGTACAAACCAAAATACGCTTTCTACTTAATGACGTTGGATTTATTGGCCCTATAAAATCAATAGCCCATTTTTCAAATGGCTCAATCATAACTTGGGGGCATAAAGGCATTTCATTGGTTTGATTAGGCTGGCCCATTTGTTGACAGCTATCACATCGCCTGACATACTGTTTGGCATCCTTAAACAAGGAAGGCCAAAAGTAATCAGCACACAATACTTTATATGCAGTTCGCTTATCAACAAAGTGGCCTCCACAAGGTTCATTATGAGCAGAGTTCAATATGTCAAACACTTCATCCTCTCTTACACACCTACGGATAATTAGGTCTGGACCAGTGTAAAAGAGATCTCCTTGAATCCAAGAGTATGTAGCACTTTTCTGAATAATATTCCACTTTTCATGAGTAGATAAGTGGGGTGGTGTTTTCCTAGTAACCAAGTAATTAGCAATGTCAGCAAACCATGGAGAATCTGTTGACATAGCAAAAAGATGTTCATCTAGAAAATCATCATTAATAGGAGTTGCTTCACCAAGATTATCTAATCTAGAAAGAAAATCTGCTACAACATTAGATTTTCCTGGTCTATCAACAATAGTAATATTAAATTCCTGCAACAATAGTAACCACCTAGTCACTCTACCACTAGTCAATGGTTTGTTCATCAAATATTTAATCACAGAATGATTAGTATGTACAAATACTTCATATCCTGTAATATAGTGCCTGAACTTATTAATTGCAAAATTTACATCTAAAAACTCTTTCTCTATAACTGTATAATTTAATTCAGCGGAAGACAAATTCTTACTAATATAATAAATAGCATAGGATTGCTTATTTTCCTCTTGTCTTAAAGCTACGACAATAGCCAAATCTGAAGCATCAGAGGAAATGTGAGAAGGCAGGGACCAGTTAGGACCTCTCAAAATTGGTGCCTATACTAACTTTTCCTTCAATGTTTCAAAAGACTGTTGGCAAGCTGTGGTCCAAGAAAATTCACTATCCTTAGCTAGAAATCGGAAAAGAGGGGCAGCTATCTTAGAAAAATTTTCAATGAATCTTATATAGTAACTAGCATGTCCTAAAAAACCTCTTACTTCCCTTTGAGTTTTGGGTGTAGGAAGATGTAGAATGATTTCAATCTTTGCTGGATCAACCTGGATACCTTTACTGGAAATAAAATGGCCAAATACCACTCCCGCTTTGCACATTAATCTACATTTCTTGTCACTCAAGGCGAGATGGGCTTCCTGACAACGAAGAAATACTTTCTCCAGATTTTTGAGAGCTTCCTGAAAGAATCACCAAACACAGAAAAGTCATCCATATAAATTTCTACAAATTCTAGATCATCAAAAATGGCCAGGACTGCCCTTTGAAAGGTAGTCGGGGCATTACATAAACCAAAGGGAAGCACTTTATAAGCAAATGTGCCCCATGGACATGTAAAAGTAGTTTTATCCTGATCTTCGGGTGTAATCTATATCTGGTTATAACCACTAAAGCCATCCAAAAAGGAAAATTATTTCTTTCCTGTAAGGGTATCAAGCACTTGTTCAATGAAAGGGAGAGGTAAATAATCTTTAAGAGTGGCTTTTTTTAATTCTCGATAATCAATACAAATGCACCATCTTCCATCTTTCTTAGGTACTAGCAATAATGGAGAGACCCACTGACTGTCGGAAATAGGATAGATAAAACCGGCATCCAAGAGTTTCTGTACTTATTCCTTCACAATATCTCTTAGAGTCAGACATGTCAAGTTCCTTCCTGAATATAGATATGATGTGTACAAGTTTCAGGAGGAATACCTATCATATCTTCATAGCCCCAAGCAAAGGCACTAAGATGGATTTGCAACAAATTCATAAGCTTCTCCTGCTGAGATGAGTCCAAATCTGAACTAATATGCAAGGATTTACCATGGCTAATTTGAACAAGAGTAGTATCAGGCTCAGGAGTACTCAAGGGAATGGTCAAATGCAGTGATACAGAACAATGAGAATCATGATTATCTTGAAAATCTAGGTTGAAAATCTGGCTCAATGGCTCAAAATTAGGCATAGTGTCTAGATTATTTAGGAAATTTTGAATCTCATCTTCTTGTGAAGACCCAATATAATGATGGACAAGGGAAATGGGTTGAGTCTCCTCATCACTACTTTGATCCAACCATCAAGTATCTCGAAGGTCCTGAATGGATTTGGTAGGGGGTATAAGGTAACTTTCTTCTTAGAATCTCCATGCGAAATATACATATCACTGGAACCACATCCAATATATGCATCGTCCGTAGCAAGCCATGGTCGACCCAAGATCAAGGGATGTCCTCCTACTGGGTTCTTTGGCTGAAGCACAATGAAAAAAAACAGGATATTCCTAAGAATCTAATGAGATGATCACATCATCCAATACTCCTTTTGGCTTAATTTTAGATCTATCTGCTAATTCAAGCACAGTGGGAGTAGGCGAAGATGAGATAACCGAAGTTGATCCATGGTTTACTTAGTCATGACATTAATGGCTTCCCCTAGGTCTATGAGAACATTAGAAACAAGGACATTACCAATCTGAACTGAGACAACAGGGTTTCTGAAATCAATGTATTTTTCCATAGACACACATCCCATCATCAACTCTGCTGCCCTACCAACAAATTGAATGGTTTAGGGTTCCAATCTCTTCCTCTTGGGTTTCTTGAGACAAATTTCCTTAATAATATTGGTACAAATGGGGATCTCTTTGATGGCTTGAAGCAAAGGTATCTTAATGAAAAGATTCCAAAGCTCTGATGCCAAGCTAGTCTCAGAAATAGGCTCACTTCTTTTCATTACTTGCCTCTTTGGGAAGGGAGGCTGGTTGGAAGAAGATGGAAAGGATTCAGAGGGTAAGGGCTACTTAGTGACAACTTTCAGAGAATGGTTAAGAGTTTCCTCTTC
>APFE031434846.1:16355-34859 GCA_000404065.3 Pinus taeda
ATGGGTAATTATATTGGCTCATTTTACCTCCTAACCTAGTCAAATCAACCATTCTCGTCGCTTATTGTATGTTTTTCTGATTATATTTATTCTTATAGAGTGAGTTGAGTTAGTTATGATACCATGTGGTCTAACTTGTGTTTAATGCAGATTATTAATGAATTTCGAGGTCAAAGTCAAGGATCTAGTGGACAAATGGTAGCAATAACTTGAAGTGGACAAAGGAGAAGACTTATAGGAGGTAATCCCCCTCATTTATTACTCCTCACTTCGAATTCCCCTTCATTCAGCTCGGAGTACAAGTAGCCGAATCATGCACTAGAAGGCAGCCAAGCAAGTGGAGGATGAATGATGATTATCTCGAGTTTTGGGAGCCAAGCCTCCCTGATTTTAAGGAAGTTTTTGTTAGCTTCATTTGTATAAGTAGAGAGGCCTAGGGCCTCACTAGGGTCGGATTTTTATTGGATTTTTGCTTATGTAAACTCTGCTCCAACTTCGAGCTTATTATTTTTGTGACAGTTTCATGTAATCTTGCTATTGTTTTGATAATAAAGATGGAATCCTCTTTGAGCTAGCACTGAGTTACCTCAGAGGGTTGAAGCTCTTAGTTTAGGGCCCAATCCAAGAAGCCAAGATCCTCTTTACTTGTATTTGTATATTTTGTTTCAATTTGTAGATTAGGTCATTGTTAGATGCATTTCCTTTATGGTTAAGAATAGGTTGCTTTTGATGATTCAATAGTTTGCTTCTATTTGTGCTTTCTATAGTAGGCTAAACAGTCATTAGCAAAGACTCAAAAGGCTAGCAACAATGCCTTAGCCTCTCTTCCTCCCTTTGGGATCATGATTTTAGGCAAAGACCCTCTTGCTGTCCCAAAAACACAGATTTTCCTCATTCATGGGACTTCTAGTGTTTGCAGCTTTTTAGTAGGTTAATAGACTAGTTATGCTTTGCTTCAGATCTTCTTCATCATGCTCAGTTCCTGATTTGCAATAGTCTTCTTTCATGCTTTCCTCTCCTACAACATTTGTCAACATTTCCTTTCATAGATCATAGTGTAGACCATTTTTATGCAAAACTTTGTCTTCCTAAATGCACTCATTTCACATGTTGCTTGATTTCCTTGGTTGACTGTTAGTTTTTATGCAGCAGATCTCTTCTAGAAACAAGCCAGCCTAGCAGCCATCCCATCCCCCATCTGATCCATGGCCTACAGGTCGCCCAAGTCTCACCTCAATTCTACCTTAGTTTCCTACATTTTCCATAGAACTTCTTCCTCTCTCCTTGAGAAAACCTAATCATATTACTCTCTCCCGGTGATTCATGGTATACATAGGTGCCCTAACACATCATTCCAACCTTCATCCACCTTTTTCACCCACTCTCACACCCTCAAAATAGTGAAAACTTCTCTCGGCCTCCTCCTACAGGCCTCCTGTAGTTCCCTGTTTTCCTCCTATAGGTTTCCTGTGTCCTCCTGTATATTTTCTTGTAGGCTTTCTTTTGAAGGCCGAGTGTGGGAAAAGCCTCTAGAAGGCCACTTGAGACCTCCTAGGACCCATCCACACCATCCTACATCCTCTCAAGTCCTAAAACCACCCTCCAACGCCACCTATTCGCTACCACATTCACACACAATAAATTACATGCATGTCAAATTCACATCAAAATACACAAAAATCCAGAAAGCTTTTTTTTCTTATTTACTTCTAGAAATAGCTTAGTTAGATGTTGTTTACTTCCTTGAATAGGTAATGGAATTCCTTTCATGGTTTTCATAGTGCTTTCTGCAAAATTAGAATTAGTTGGTTAATTAGGGTTTACTAGGTTTGCTTCACATTTCAATATTTCTTCTTTCTGCAGTTAGAATAGCAGCTGTAGAGTAATCTTTCTTTCCTTTCATCACACATAGAGCTTCTTCATGAATCCATAGAAGTTGGCTTGAGCTCCTAGTGATCTTGCACAAGCTGACCAAATGACAACCTGCAGTGAGAACTAGTACTTATGCATATAGCACCAACGCTTCCAAGTTTGTTACGAACTACCGGGTTGATAAGAGTAAAGTAGCCAGCCCAGGAGTTGCAGCATTATTGCTGCAGTACTGGTGCTCACCAATTTTTGGCACCATTGCCGGGGAAGTGTCAAAGTATTCTGTGATTACTGCTTTCTTCTATTTTCTATTGCAACATTCTGCTAATAGTTTATTTAAGCAAAAGTAGACTAGTCCTTTCTTTTCCTTCAATTCAGCATTTCCTTGCTTTCCTTTTCAATTCTGCAAATTTCATTTCAGCAAGAGTAGACTAGTCATTCCTTTTCCTTCAGCTCTGCATTTCCTTGTTTTCCTCTTCAATTCTGCAAATTTCATTTCAGCAAGTTCATTTCAGTTAGTTGCAATTCGTATTGTTCAATCACAATTTCAGTTTCTGCAGGTACTGTCAGTGTGGGGAAAAAACAAAAACCAACCAAAAAATATTTCCTTTCATGCCTCGTAGGAATAGAGATAACTCAGGAAAATTTTTTCCCAACACCCCCACTGCTTCACACAACCAACCTTCTCTCTTCATTGGTGGTTGCGATCAAGAAGAACCCTTAGGTGAACAACAAGACATATTTGAAGAGCCTATAGGGGAAGAAGAAGAAGAAAACATCCCTTTGGAGCCAATAGCTAAAAACAGAAATGCTAGGGGGAATGGAGAGAGAATAGAGGGTACCTTTCCCATTCGGGAGACCAATGGGGACACCAAAATGAAGAATATAAGCCCTTCCGCCCTACCTCATTTCCATGGTATGACTACAGAAGATCCTGACACCTTTTTGTTCAAGTTTTTTGTCATCTGTCGAACCTATGACTATGCAGAAGATGAGAAAAAGTTGAAACTGTTCTCTTCTACTCTCAAGGATGTAGCATTGTGCTGGTTCATGGGATTACTTGGAAATAGCATCACAACTTGGGCTTAGATGCAGCAAGCCTTTAACAACAAGTATCGAGACTATTGTAGGTCAAAAGATACTAAAGAAGAAATTTTCCAAATGACCATAGGAAGTAATAAGTCCCTGGAAGACTATGAAGAGAGGTTCCAACTCAGTTACAAAAGGGCCAAGTGTACAATTAACCCTGAGTCTCTGAAGCTGGTCCTGCTCAGGGGAATTCAGGAAGATCTTTTAGACACCCTCCATCTATTGGTCGGGGAAGACATCTACCAACTATCCTATGAGGACATAAAGACTATTTTTAGAAACCATTCTAGAGTAGCCAGAAAGAAAGGTAGGGGGAGTCAACCCATATCTAGTACCTCTTCCTCTAACTCATCCATTAAAGGAGAAATTGGAAACATGCTGGAAGCCTTCAAGAGTGAGATGTTGCAGACTCTTGCCATGCAAATGGATACCTTACATATCAAAAGGAAACAAGAGGAAGCAGAGAGGGCTTTGGCCATTTTCTGCCCTAGATGCACCAGGAGGCATCCTAGGAATGAATGCCCATTGAATTCTATAGAGGTTTGTTCAGTCTATGAAAAAATCATTCTACAGATAAGTACCCTTCCTTACCCAGACTTAAAGCTGTATATCAAGGGGCTGAGGGAGTCACTAAATAGCTCTATTACATAAACCAAAGGAGGCCGCATGGACCTAGACCATACTAGCAGGGGATGCAAGGGACATCTCAGGCATACTGAAACCCCAACCAAGTCACTTCCATACCTTCTTGGGGCCCTCCTGCTCATCCTTCCTGGTCCACGCCTCCTCCTTGGTCCTTCACATCTCAATATCATGCCCAACCAACCACCCATTCATTTCAATCCTATGCTCAGCCACAACCTCGGTGGAATGCCTCTCATCAGGGGTGGAGGCCCCAATACAACTCTCTTCCTACTCTTTTGCCTCCACCACCCGCCCAACCGCAACTGTTACCTCCTGCTCCACCAAAGCAACCCCAAATGCCTGCCCAGCCAAATCCGAACCCGAACAACAAACAGGCTCAGCAGGTGTATAGTGGGGAACCATTATGCCCAACTTATGTTGTGGAGATTCAGGAAATTAACTTGCGATCTGGGAAAGTTCTCCCAGATAGCCAACCTCCACCCAGGGAGGTTGAGGAAGATAAAGAGGAAAGTGAACCTAAAGTAATTCCACCCTTTCCTGAGAGACTATTCGTGACAGTCCAGCCTACCCCAGAAGAAACTGAATTCTTGGGAGAATTGAAACATTTATGTGTGAAGATACCACTTCTCCAAGCCATAAAAGATGTGCCTATCTACAATATGTTGATCAAAGAGAAGTTATTTAGGCATCCAGTAAGGCGCAAGAGAGATGCCCCAACCATCAATGTCATAGGACAACTGTCCAACCTGATGTTAGGGCAGGTAATCTGTCCAAAATATCTGGACCCTAGAAGCCCAGTAGTTGATGTCCACATCAATGGCACCATAATCCCACATGCCTTGATTGACCTGGGAGCTGCCATTAATGTGATGACAAAGGACACAATGCTCAAACTTAACCTCCAGGGCTCCTTGAGAAAGACCATGACTGTGCTACAGCTAGCAGACTGCTCCACCGTGACCCCTGAGGGGATTGTGGAAGATGTGATGGTCTCCATTGATTCTTGGGAGTACCCTGTCAATTTCTTAGTTCTCCAGCAAAATTCAAAGCTCACTTGGTATCCTCTCATTCTGGGAAGACACTGGTTGGCTACTGCCAATGCCTACATTAGCTATCAAACTGGGAACATGACCATAAAGAATGGGCACATGTCCAAGCAGTTAATCCTATATCCTCCTGCCCAACCCTTGCTAGAACATGATCTACCTCTCTGGTTGGAGGAGGAAGATGAGGATGAAGTCTATTCTACACTGCTTTGTGCATTAGAAATCGCCATGGGGGGGAACAACAAGATGAGGATGATATGATTGAAAATCTAATTCAGAATCCACCTCCTAGTGTATCACCATTAGAGGACATAGTAAGAGAAACCAAGACAACCCCTCAACTGATCTTTGTGTGGCCGACTCCACCTCTCTCCGTGTTAAGAATATAGAGTTCAACGCAGAAATAACCTTGAAATCAATCCATCCCTATCCACTTCCAAGGAAAGGAACTGTGTAGTTTGTTGAGAAAACACCTATATGCCTTCGCCTGGAGTTATAAGGAGATGAAGGGAGTGCACCCTTCAGTATGTACTCATCATATATACATCAAGGAGGATTGCAAGCCAGTCAAACAGACTCAAAGGAGGATGAACCCAACACTTAAAGATATTGTTAAGGAAGAACTACAGAAATTGCTTGATGCAGGATTCATTTATCCCATCTTTAACAGTGAATGGGTCTCTCCTTTGGTGCTAGTTCCAAAGAAAAATGGTAAGTGGAGAATCTGTGTCGACTATCAGGAGTTGAAAAAAGCCACTAAAAAGGACCATTTTCCTTTACCTTTCATAGATCAAGTGTTAGATGGTCTGGCAGGGAAAAAGCTTTTCTCTTTCCTAGATGGGTTTAGCGGGTACAATTAGATTCAAATCATCCCGGAAGACCAAGATAAGACCACTTTCACTTGCCCTTGGGGTACCTTTGCATATCGGGTCCTTCCTTTTGGTTTTTGTAACGCTCCTGCCACTTTCCAAAGAGCGGTATTGAGTATATTATCTAAATTAGTTCCTGATGCAGTAGAGATTACATGGATGACTTTACTCCTTATGGCTCTGACTTTCAGGAAGCCTTATCTAATCTAGGAAAAGTTCTAGACAAGTGTATTGAGATGAACCTGTCCCTCAGTCTGGAAAAAATGTGAATTTTTTATGACTAAAGGGATCGTTCTAGGTCATGCAATATCTCAGCAAGGACTGCAGTTGGACCCCAACAAAATCGCCATCATCCAAAGGGTCCCACCTCCTCAAAAAGTGAGAGATGTCAAAAGTTTCCTAGGCTTAGCTAGGTATTACCGGAGATTCATTAAAGATTTCAGCAAGTTAGCCTCTCCTTTGTTTGGCCTTTTAGGTAAATATGTTGAGTTTATATGGTCGAAAAATTGTCAAGAAGCGCTAGATACCTTAAAGAGCAAGCTCATGACTGCCCCAATTCTGAGTGGCCCAAACTAGGCCCTACCTTTCCACATTCACACAGATGCCTCAAACAAAGAAATAGGAGTACCCTTGGGACAAGTTGATGAAAAGTTTCCTTATGCCATATACTTTATAAGCAAAAACTTGTCAAAGGTCGAGTTAAACTATATAATGACCGAGAAGGAACTCCTAGCTATCGTGCATTCCTTAAACAAATTTAGACATTATATCAGAGGCTATCAAACCTTTATGCACACTAATCATGCTGCCATTAGATATTTAATGAAAAAACCAGATGTAAATGCTCACATTATTAGATGGTTGCTTTTTACTGCAGTAGTTTGATTTGACCATTGTTGATAAGCCTAGTAAAGAAAATGTTGTTGCTGAATTTTTGTCTAGAGTAAATTTTCCTGCAGGTGAAGAAGGAATGGTGGATGATCAAATGCCAGATGACCACCTCTTTTCTATTTCAGTACTCTCTCCATGGATTGCTGATATAGAAAACTACTTGGTTTTAGCACAATTTCCACCACACATGTCCTCAAAAGAGAAGAGAAAGATCGTAAGGAAAAGCACCCCTTTCACCTGGATTGGGGGCAATCTCTTCAAAATTGTCCCAGATCAGATCTTGAGAAGATGTGTCAGGGAGGAGGAAGTCTTTGACATCCTCCTGACTTGTCATGATGGGCCTTGTGGAGGTCATTTTGCAGCAAAAAGAACCGCCTTCAAGATACTGCAAGCACTCTACTATTGGCCCACTCTTCATCAGAATGTGAGGAGATATACCAGCCAGCATGATCAGTGTCAGAGGATGGGGAAGCCTACTCCAAAGAATGAGATGCACATGCAACCTTAAGTGACCTTTGAGCCATTTGATAAGTGGGGCACGGACTTTGTGGGGCCTATCAACCCTCCTTCAAAGCAGAAGCGATACATCATTGTGTGCACCGATTACCTGACAAAGTGGGCAGAGAAAAAAGCAATCAAAGCAGTGACAAAGGAAAAAGTAGCTAAATTTTTGAGAGAGAACATCTTCTACAAGTTCGGGTATCCAAGAGAATTGGTCACAGATCCAGGTAGTCAGTTTACTTCCAATATGATTGAAGGCCTGCTCACACATCATAGAATCAAGCACAGGACTTCAACCCCTTACCATCCACAAGCCAATGGGTAGGTGGAGGTCACTAATAGAGCACTGGAAGGGATCCTGACAAAGGTAGTGAGTAGCAGCAAAAAAGACTGGGCAGACAGATTATTTGAGGCCACTTGGGCCTACAACACAACATGGAAGACCACTACAGGGTTCACACCCTATGAGCTAGTCTATGGGAAGAAGGTTTTGCTATTAATAGAATTTGAATTCAATACCCTGAGGATAGCAGCTCAGCTGGACCTAGACCTCATCCATACATAGAAAGAAAGAGTACTTCAGCTCAACGGATTGGATGAACACAAAATGCAGACCCTTCTCAATACAGAGGTAGTTCAGCTTCAGAGAAAGTTATGGCATGAAAAAAATATCAAGGAGAAGCAATTCCAAGAGGGAGATTGGGCACTAATCTATGATTCAAGATACAAATATTTCAAGGGCAAGCTAAGGACAAGATGGATGGGACCCTACACTATGGAGAAATGCAATGACAATGGTTCAGCTATGATTAGAACCATTGATGATGAAGCCATCCCCATGCTTGTCAATAGACATCGGTTGAAAGTCTACAAGAAACCCCTATCCAAGTGAGATTTCATTGAAGATTTGAATAAGACAATGATGGTAGTGGAGCATTCCTTAGCCTCCACTTCACCAACTCACTGGAGAAAAAGAAAAAACAATAAAAAATAAGGAATCAAGTGAAAACCTCCATGAGGCGCTTGAGGCCCATCATTGGGTTGAAAACCTCTTTTGAGGCGGCCCAGTGATGTAAAAAATAAAAAATAAAAATAAGAAGAGAGAAAATAAGATCCCTAGGTGAAAACCTCCCTTGGAGGCACCCAGGGCAGGCAATTAGGGTGAAAACCTCCTTGAGGCGCCCTAGTTGTTTTCAAAAAAAAAGAAGAGAAAAATGAATTTCCAGTTGCATTGCAGGTTTGCAGGAGGACTACAAGAAGCAGCAGAAGGTGCCAAGGGAGACCTAAAAAAAACACCAACACCTATCCTACCTTCCCACACCTTTCTCCATCATTCTTGGCATTCTTTTCACCTCACTATGCTTCTTTTTCACTGTGTTTTCTACAAGAGGCTCCTATAGGAATTACAGAGAGCCAAAAATGGATATAAAAGGCAGTTTGAGGGACAGGGAAGATTCATAAAAGATCTATAAATCATCCTGTAGTCTCCAAACCTCCTTGCCATCATTTCCAATCCTGCATCACATCCCAAGCATCATTATTCTTCCTATCCAAGAAAAACACATAAAAAAAACAATTTTTTAGGAAAAAAACAAAAAAATAAGAAAGGAAACAGCACCATCCACCTCACCTGAAGCCTACCCATTACCTCTCCATCTCTACCTACATCTCTAGCATCATCCTCACAGGTCCAAGCACAAAAAGAAGCTGAAGTTTCAAAGGGAGAAGCAACTACAGGAGCTCTTGTCGGAATTCCTGTCGTAGTTGATCTCATTAAAATATAGCATCAGCAGCAAGAGGGTGCAAATATGAAGGTTGAAGAAGACACCTGAAGATCAGATCCAGCCAAAGAGGAACTTGCACAAAGCACAGCCACACATCAACAAGTAGATAGCATGCATCAAAAGAAACAAAAGGCATGTAGCAGAGAGAGAGAGCCACAACACCTCACAGCAAATGCATTTGGATCCTAGGTAAGTAACTAACCCACTCCTCTATTTGAATTTGTGTAATTAGAAGGCATGCAACAGAAATGAGATTGTTGAGGTTGGACAAGGGAAAGGTGTCCAGTTAACTTGGCCACCTTCATCTAGTTGACTCCACTCATCCAAAGATGTCACCCACACATGCGCACAATCAACTCAAAAAAGATGTCAAGGACAGGTAGTGGAGGAAGTGTGAACTCCGATGCAATCATGAGGGATGATTACAAGGAAAGGGCCATGATGACAAGGAATGTGGGGACCAATGGTCTGAATATGGCCAACGTACACTTGGCCAACTCACCCTCCATCACCGAAAATATCCATAAAAAGTAATAAATACTCCTCCCCGAGCACTCTCACCACCTTTTTCCTTCATTCTCTCCTCGAAAGTCTGCTCTTGCAAATCTTCTCAAGCCTCCACAGCATCGAAACCATTTTTATCCATTGATCTCTCCCATATTCCTGCTCTCGGCGTTCTCTACAGGAGCACTTACAGGTTCTACAGGAGAACCCACAGGAATTCTACAGGAGGGACAACAGTCTTCTACGGGAGGGCCAATGAGTTGTTTTGAAGGGAAAAAACACGGGTTTTGCCATAATTATCAAGCTAAGGAGAAAGGTTCTATGCATACCCCCATTGAATATCAAAATATGCAAGCAGTGGTTTAATTTTGAGGAGGAAATAAAGCGTTTAGGTGGAGGAAATAAAAAAAAAAAAAATTCTGCTTATTTCTTAAAAAAAAACACAGTCTCTATGTTTCTCTGTTTTTCTTCAAAAATTGTTGTCTACTTCTCCACATTTGGTTTCCCAAAGAAGCATAAACAAAATGACTGGATGTTTTATGAGGAAGGAGCAAACTAACTCATCCAGGCTCCATGCCCATCCCCCAAGTAGTGGACATATTCACAAGAGCAAATTGGATGAACTTCTTTGGGAAATTCTGAGGGTTTGATGAGGAAATTACTCAAGAATTTGCCCACTCTTTGGTCCTTCACACTAGAACACATCCCACTGTCACCTTTAGAGGACTTTCCATGGAGATAACCCTTTAATTTATTGTTAAGGTCACTACCCTTCCTCTTGGGTTGCCTTGCAGTAAGGATGAAAAACCAATTGGCCAGGCTGCCAAGAAAAACTTCTTCCAAAACAATGAAACCCCTGTAGAAGATAAAAATGGCATAAGAAGGGCTAGCATCCCATATCCTTGGGATGGCGTTAACTACCAAATAATCAAGTATATTTCCTATGAGGGGAGGTACAGCAATGTCTATGGTTACCACTTTAGAATCCTTCATGAGTTAAGGAATGGCATGGACACTCCAGCCCCTCAGAAGCTCAGCATCCCCTACTTCATCCTGCAGTCCCTCATTGACTCCAGTAATAAAGTAAAAGCAGGAAATCCAGAACAGCTAGCTTACCATGGGTTAATCAAAATTTTAGTGGAGGAAGCCCTCCATATGTTTACACTCCCTATAGCATGGGAAATCTTCCGAAACATGACAACTGAAGATGACATAAAGACCCTAACCTATGATATCAATCCTACTGGTAGTGAGGAGGAAGAGCAGCAAGGGGGAGAAGGTGAAGCAATTGGTGATTTAGAAGAACAAGAAGGGAAGAAGGAAGAAACCAAGATAGAGGAGGAAAAAGTTGAAGAAACAGAGCAGGGAGAAATAGAGAAAACAGAGACAGAGAAAGAGACAAAAGGAGGAGAAAGAGGGGCAGAAAAGACAGAAGTGTCCCCTAAGACTCTAGAAAGAGAGGTAGCAACTACTCTCACTACCCTCATCACACCAATTAAGCCAAAACAGAAGACGAAGTGGAAGAACTCAATTTATTTCAGGGCTAGGAAGAGCACAAGAATCAAAACAAGGAAACCCCAACCTTCTTCAAAAGTACCAATTATTATTGAAGATTCACCCTCTACCCAAGGAAAAGAATCCCCTTCCAAGGCACCTATCACATATGAAAGGGAGACTCCTAGATCTCCCACATGGAAAGAAAAGGTATAACTACAGGACCCAAAAACCGTCCTACAAGAGGCATAGACAGTTCTACAGGAGACCCTGTCAAAACTACAGGAGACCCAGCAACTTGAGAAAAGGGTAGAAGGATAGCCACAGGGAAAGAAGGAAGAGATAGAGCTACAAGAACCTAATACCCAGCCCAGTCTTGGTTCCTACTACAATCTTCTTGAGGGGGGAAGAATAATTCCACAAAAATTTGTAATTCCACTATTCTTTGAATTAGAGAAAGAGAGAATAACACAAAGGTGGATGAAAATAGCCAAATCTAAGGGAGTTGAGGATATTGGCCATATGGAGAGAAAACTCAGAGAAATGGACAGAGAGTTAAGTTTTGTCAGACACAGAGAAGCAATCACAAGAAACCACCTTGAAACTAAAAATGAATTGCTAAGAAGATAGCTGCAAGAGAAAGAGACCCAATTGGCATGCATGACTAGCTGGTCCATGGAGGCATTGCAATGTAGGACACCAGCAAAATCCTATGGTCTGTATCTCAAGTAACAATGGTTGCAATTTCAGATAAAGACTTTGGCACAAAGAGGCACAATTCCTTTCCAAGATTACATGCAATTTATGGACCTGTGTGACCAAAGCACATCAGAAGATAAGGTAAAGATGGCAGAATTCTACATGCATAACATGGCCCTCACAGACATGAATGTATGGAACCCCAATGCTAGGCTAGGGGACCTGCAACTAATGGCCATGGCCTCATGGATGAACCATGAATAATTAAGGGTAGCAGAAATAAGAAGGTTGATGATAAAGGAGCAGAAAGAGCCATTGATGATCAGAGCTGAGCCATCAGACCCCATGGCACTCATCAGCACACATAAATTGCTTGCAAATAATCCTCATATTACCCCTATATATATAAGTGATCAGGCACAAGCCATTGCACATTTTGAGGATATGGAAAGTTTACTTGGGGATGACTATGTGCATGCCTGTATGAGAAGATGGAACACTTTACCACACAGTCTGCAAATCAGGGAATATCATTCCCCAATGAGGATGAAGGAGGCATTAAGGAGAGTGCCAATGTACACGCGCTCCATGCAGAGGGTGAAGGTCAATTGGATTGGCCTTAAATTGAGTCCCCCACTACTGCTAGGCATGTTGGAAGGCAGAAGAGAAGACGAAGAGTAGAAGCAGTGCGAAGAGATAGACAGGAAGGCAGGATTCTATGACAAGGAAGAGGAGACCACCTCAGAAGCATGGGATGCTAGGGAGGCCACTAGGGCAATAAAAGATGAGGAGATAGATTAAGTTTCTTAGAGGATGAGAAACATTTCAGTAAGGGGTGATGATGAGCCTCATAAATGGGTAATTATATGGGCTCATTTTACCTCCTAACCTAGTCAAATCAACCATTCTCTTAGCTTATTGTATGATTTTTTTATTATATTTATCCTTATAGAGTGAGTTGAGTAAGTTATGGTGTCATGTGGTCTAATATGTTTTTAATGCAGATTATTGATGAACTTTGTGGTCAAAGTCAAGGATCCAGTGGACAAATCGCAGCGATAACTCGAAGTGAACAAAGGAAAGGACTTATAGGAGGGAATCCCCCTCATTTATTACTCCTCACTTCGAATTCCCCTTCATTCAGAACGGAGTACAAGAAACCAATTCATGCACTAGAAGGTAGCCAAGCAAGTGGAGGATGACTGATGATTATCTCGAGTTTTGGCAGCCAAGCCTCCTTGATTTTAAGGAAGTTGTTGGTAGCTTCATTGGTATAAGAAGAAAGGCCTAGGGCCTCACTAGGGTTGGGTTTTTTGTTGGATTTGTTCGTATGTAAACTCTGCTCAACTTCGAGCTTATTATTTTGTGACGGTTTCATGTAATCTTGTTATTGTTTTGGAAATAAAGATGGAATCCTATTTGAGTTAGCACTGAGTTACCTCAAAGGGCCGAAGCTCTTGGGTTAGGGCCCAATCCAAGTAGCCAAGCTCCTCTTTACTTGTATTTGTATGTTTTATTTCAGTTGTAGATCAAGTTGTTGTTAGATGGATTTCTTTTATGGTTAAGAATAGGTTGCATTTGATGATTCAGTAGCTTGCTTCTATTTGTGCTTTCTATAGCAGGTTAAGTAGTGATAAAGAAAAGATTCAAAAGGCTAGCAATAGTTCCTTTGCCTCTCTTCCTCCCTTTGGGACCATGATCTGATGCAAAGACCCTCTTCTTACCCCAAAAACACAGATTTCCCTCATTCATAGGACTTCTAGTGTTTACAGTTTTTAGTTGGTTAATAGTCTAGATTTATTTGCTTCAGAACTTCTTCATCATGCTCACTTCTTGGTTTACAACAATCTTCTTTCTTGTAGCAGTTATCAGCATTTGCTTTCATAGATCACAACTTATACTAGTTTGATGCAAAACTATGTTTTTATAGATGCACTTATTTCATTGTTTGCTTAATTTCATTGGTTTACTGTCAATTGTTTATGTAGCAGATATCCTCTAGCAATAGGCCAGCCTATCAACCATCCCATCCTCCAGCTGATCCATGCCCTACAGGTCGCCCAAGTCTCCCCTCAATTTTGCCTTAGTTTCTTGCATTTTCCATAGAATTCCTTCCTCTCTCCTTGAGCAAATCCAATCATCTTTCTCTCTCCTAATGATTCTTGGTAGACCCTAGGTGCCCTAACACTTCATTCCAACCTTCATCCACCTTTTCCACCCACTCTCACACCCTCAAAACAACCAAAACTACTCTCGGCCTCCTCCTATAGGCCTCCTATAGAATGATGTTTTTCCTTCTGTAGATTTCCTGTGTCCTCTTGTAGATGTTCCTGTAGGCTTTCTTTTGAAGGCTGAGTGTGGGAAAAGCATCCAGAAGGCCACCTGAGACCTCCTAGGACCCATCCACACCATCCTACATCCTCTCAAATCCCAAAACCACACTCCAATGCCACCTATTCGCTACCACATTCACAAACAAATAAATTTCATGCATGTCAAATTCACATAAAAATCCAAAAAGATTTTTTTTTGCTCATTTACTTCCAGAAATAGCTTATTTAGATGTTGTTTACCTCTTTGAATAGACAATGGAATTATTTTCATGGTTTTCATAGTGCTTTCTGCAAAAGTAGGGTTAGTTGGTTAATTAGGGTTTACTTGGTTTACTTTACCTTTCAGTCTTTCTCCTTTCTGCAAATTAGAATAGCATCTCTTTTTCTTTCCTTTCATCACATATAGAGCTTCTTCTGGAATCCATATAAGATGGCTTGAGCTCCTAGTGATCTTGCATCGACTGACCAAGTGACAACCTGCAGTAAGAACTAGTACTTGTGCATATAGCACCATCACTTCCAAGTTTGTTACAAACTACCGGGTTGATAAGAGTAAAGTAGGCAGCCCGGGAGGTGCAGCATTATTGTTGCAATACTAGTGCTCACCTCAGATCATCATTTTAGTCTTATTGATTCCTTTAAAGTTACTTTTGTTTATACATTTTTTGTTTTGAGACCCATTTTTTATCTCAAAATTTCCCTAATGGTGACATGCACCCCAAAAAAGTGGAATTGTAATGCCCCATATTACTAAGTAAAATAATAATAATAATAAAAGTTAAATAAAGAAAGAATTAAATAATTTCAAATAGATCCCAATGATTGGGTTCTTTGTCATGGATGGGTAGGAGAAGGATAAAGAGAATCTTTAGCTTAGGCACAATGTAGGAAAGTCTAGGAATATCTAACATAGAAATAGATTGCAAACTCAAGGGTGATCAATTGTAGAAGGATATGGTGCAATTAAGTCTATGGTTGGGTCGAGATTCGTCCCCAACATTTTGGTTATAACCAATATAATCAAAGATGCACAACAATTCACAATATTGTTAAAACGTGAGTTCTTCACCCTGTAAATAAGTTTCATCACACCATATTCATGTTGATTTGATTTTTGGAGTAAATAGATCTTCATTTTATCAATTGTTGTTATAAATTTATATGTATATGTTTATGGTTGTAGATCAAACATTACACATAGTATCAAAGCCACAATCTCAACCTCATCTCTCTCAATCGTAATATTGTTCCCTTAAGCCATTTCTGAAATATCGACATATTCAAAAATTGGGCACACAAACTATTCACATCATTGTTTGGATTTGAAATGCATTTGGTTGCATATAAACCTCATTAAAATCAACCTCTACTCGCATGATGCTTCAGGTTTGATATCGAGATACAGTTCATAGGATTTTGACGATGTTACTTCTGAAAACTCTTCAAAACAAATTTTGTCCAAAACTATGAGCAACTGTGCAATAGATGTGCAAAAATAATGGACGAAAAAGTCAAGATGGTATCCCTCGTCTTTGGCCACAATAGAACATACACAACATTCAATGGCCTAAGAAACACCATGTACAACTTCATTTGATTCACCATATATATAGGTGAATAGTTATCTAATGCATTTTTTCATATTTTTGTAACTTTGTAGAAGTATAGACTTAATTTGTTTGATGTTTCATTGCAATATTTGTATGTATCTATAATGCCTCCACAATTCTGCATCTCTTGTTATAAGGTGACAGAATTCAATGTCTAAATATGTTGTTATATGTTGAGTATTCCAGTGAGAGAATTAAGTTTCAAGTGTATAACTACTCTAGGATTGAGATGAATCTGTGTTGAGTACACATAGGTAAAAAATAATCAATCAATCGTCATGTAAAACTTGGTTATGCCCACTCAAAATTTGGTTGTACATGGGTTTAATTTATTGCTTCTCTTTACATAAAATACTTCATGGGAGAACAAATATGAGTTGTTATGTTTTTTCCATATTGTCCAGGCTGAAGTAGAAGTAGCAATAAATGAAACAAATAATTTTGTCTAACCATTCTTAGTTGGTTGGCCTTGAAAGCCTCACATTCAAGTGGGGGAAATTGTAGTATTCAACTAACTAGAGCTTCCACTTTTCCTTCAATTTTTTTTTCTACATTTTCTCCCACCTAAATGTGGGTCCATTAAGGCCAACTAACTAAGAATGGATTGACAATGTTGTTTGTTTCATTTATTTCTACTTCTACTTTAGCCTGGACAATATGGAAACAATATAACAACTCAGATTTGTTCTCCCATGAAGAGTTTTATGTAGAAGGAAGAAATAAATTTAACCCATGTACATACAAATTTTGAGTGGGTATAAATTTTACATGAAGATTGATTGATTATTTTTTACCTATGTGTACTCAACACAAATTCATATCAATCTTGGAGTTGCTATAACCCAAAACTTAATGCTCTCACTAGATTAATACTCAACATATAACCACAGATTAAGACACTTAATTCTCCCACCTTATAACAATAGATGTAGAATGGTGGAGCAGTTGGACACATCATACAAATATTGCAATGAAACATAAAAAAATTAAGACTAGCTTGAGAAAACATAATCAACATTTTCAACGTAATTTGTGTTGCGATACCTACTGAGATATGTGCAAAGGTCAACTCATGTCACTTATTCTTAATGCATAATCACCTAGAATGAAGCCAAAGAATGTGTTGGATCATGCTTTTTCTAATGTGCCAATACTTCCTTAACTCTGTCACTTTTTCTTAATGCAGAATCAACTGAAATAAAGTCAAAAAACGTGCCAAACAATGCCTTTCTTAATGTGTTAATACTTCCTCAACTCTTAGCGCTTTTTACTGGTGCAAAGTTGCCTGGAATGAACCCGAATAATGCACCAAAGAAGTGGTTTCAGAAATGTTTAGGAAGTCGAAGGAGAACTAGGGCGCAAAATTCTGAGTTTTGTTTGATTTGTCATCCTCACCAACCCACCACCCTAAGAATTAACTCGTCATTGTTGGATAGTCTGACGAATTGTTTTCAAACCAAGCAGTCATCCTAATTCCCTGAGCATTTGTTGAAGAATTTTTTATGTTGTCAATGGGCATCTTGAATGGTCGAAAATGTGATGTTTTCCCACTAGCGTCAATTGTTGGGTGAAATTGTCGCCTCGGCACTAAGTAGATTACTTGAAATGTTGGTTGTGTACTTCATATATCAACAACTTTAGAAATGAGAACAAGGCAACTAGGTGGTAGGAGTCCAACCATCCAGCCTCTAGCCCCAAGATATCCAACAATTTATTCAGTAGTCCTTCGTGGGGCATTTTGTAATATTATTTAATTTTTTAAAAACCCAATATAAATAAAAATTAACATTTTTTATGCTTAATTTTAGCTTCGCACTTCTAGGACGTGCTAGACCCCTCTAGAAGGGATGTCACTAGTTCAATTTTGGACCCTTCTATTCATGTGTATAGTACAACAAAAAAACCACTTTGTTTCTACCATCATTTGACGTTCGGTCCCCATTAATTAGATGTCGCGTCTTCTTTTATCTGAATGCATGAAGTGATGCAATTACTATGTCTCAACGAAAAGAATGAATGCGAAAATAATATAATACATATTTATTTATTTATAAATGGTAAAGCATAAACATTTTCATAGCAGTGATTTAATTGTTTTATGATTTTGAGGTTTTTTTTACTTTTGGTTAAATTTGTTAGATATTTGGTACATATTTATTGGGATCACAAGTTTGAATTGTGAACTCGCATAATCATAAGTTTGAGTTGTGAATTTTGCACAATTTTAGTGTTCCAAAAGTTTTTCAAGACTTTGAATCCATTTATACATTCACAAATACAAGTTAAACAATAAAAAATCACTATTTAATAAAAATTGTTTTAGTAGATTTTGTAACAAAACCTAGAAAACAAAATAACAACCATTTCCATATACTTTTTTCCTGTGTAATACTATGAAAAAAAACTCATTATCTTATTCATCTCATCCTTTATAATATATTTTAACTTCACTATTAAATATTACAAGTTTGGTGATTAATTCATTCTCATTCTCATTTTGCATATATTCATCTATGTTAGTTGTGATGAATTTTAAAAGTTCAATTTTTTCATGTGTTTTTCCTCCTTTGAAATTATATAGAATTTTATTCATTCTCCCCACAAGAAAAAAAATAAAAAAATGTATAATGTATATTTTTATTGGTTTAGACCAACTTCTATATTATATTTTTTTTTTATATTTTATTTTTTTTTATATTATATATTAAAATTTATTAATTTTTAGGTATTTCATAAAACTAAATAATGTGAAGTCTATGTTATTGATTTTTCCAATACTTTTAAATCTTTTAATTGGATTAATTATATTATTATTAAATTTATTAAATTTTGTATTTTATATAATATTTGAAATTTTTAGTAATTTTAGATATTTACTAGAAGTTGGGTTCTTGCCTCCTAATTTTTATTATTATTTTCTTTTCTTTTTTCTTTTTTTTTAATCTATGTAGGTATCTTTTTTATAGTATTTGTTGTTGATTTATTCTTCATTAGAGTTTATTTTCTTGATTCTTCCTGTTTTTTTTATGTATTTTATCATCCTATTCGTTTTTAACTCCTTTTAGTATTTTTGTTATTTGTTTAATGAGTCTGAGCCCCATATTTTATTGTTGACCCAGTTTTATTTATTGATTATTTTTTCTTTGGATATATATGTTTTTATTTATTTA
>APFE031434846.1:35621-88873 GCA_000404065.3 Pinus taeda
AGCATTATTGTTCAAATATACTAGTTACTTGAAATTATGTCTCTACATTGCTCTCTATTTAAGTGTCTACATCTTCATTTGGTCACCACACTTATTGGTTTGAATCACATCGACCAAAAAATTCTCTCATATAATTTTTACCAAAAAACTTTATTTAAGTAGAGTCATTTACACACTGTAAATAATACTCACACTATTGGAAAAAAATATAATATTCTTCCATTCTTATTCCATTCGTTCAAAACCACTGCATTATATAGCATGGAGCGGTTTGCAAAATGTAAATAATACTCACACTATTGGAAAAAAAATGTAATATTCTTCCATTCTTGTTCCATTCGTTCAAAACCACTGCATTATAGCATGGAGCGGTTTGTAAAATGTAAATAATACTCACTCTATTGGAAAAAAAAATGTAATATTCTTCCATTCTTATTCCATTCGTTCAAAACCACTGCATTATAGCATGGAGCGGTTTGTAAAATGTAGGCCAATCACTTGTCAAAAAGATGCCAAATTCCCACGCTCAAATCTTTGAGCAGATAGCAAATCAGGTTCCATTCGTTCAAAACCACTGCATTATAGCATGGTGCGGTTTGTAAAATGTAGGCCAATCACTTTTCAAAAATATGCCAAATTCCCACGCTCAAATCTTTGAGCAGATAGCAAATCAGGTTCCATTCGTTCAAAACCACTGCATTATAGCATGGAACATTATTCGTTCAAAACCACTGCATTATTAAAATGCCTAACATCTTCATTGTTGTGGCTATGTAGATACCAATTCCCTGCGAATTATCAAATTTTCAAGGTGAATTGGTGGGGAATAATTGGATTCCTCCATATATTGAAATTGTTCAAGTCCAATTTTATATGGGAACTCCAGAATACCCTGATTTGGGAAACTATTGCACTGTCAAAGACTGCAGGCCCGTGGATTTCCTTACATTCTACTATGATCGATCCAAACAGGTTTGCCACATGCCCTCACTTGATTTGAATGCATTGATGGGTGTTTCTCTATCTTAGAAATTCAGGCAGATGCATAGAAATGTGTAGAAAAATCAGCTAAAAGTAACTTAATAAAGGCAAACCTGGACCATGGTTCGGATGAAATTCAACCTACTGAATAATCAGGCCAACCCACTTCATTTTTGTAATTGCTTGGTGATATTCCACATTGATGAATATTAATAGAATACGACAGACTGTTAAGGGTCGCTTTTCAATTTTCCTCTATGATTCAGAATTATTCTTCAATGCACAAAACAATGAAATGAACAGAACCCACAATGTTGTAACATTGTCCTTGATCTGAACTCGAATATTCCTTCGAAAGACGATGCGACTGTGGTTCATCATGGACGACTCTGCACCATTTACCTGTTATTGAATTTGCTGATCTGATTGACTATATGTTTCTGCTCACATTGCCTAGCAAGACCATTTTCGCCTTGCACATCGAGTTTATTTTATGCTTTGTTTCAGCGGAATATCGTTCCTCAAATTAGAAAAACACTTTGGCCTTGTACATCGAGTTTATTTTATGCTTTGTTTCAGCGAAATATCGTTCTTCAAATGTTCATTCTTAAGTCGATTGCAAATTCCGGAAATATTCAATTTTTTACCGGGCCCATATCTGCACCCATTAAGAATCAAGATGTTGATGGTGTATGCTTTGACTGATTCGAGGTAGAATAAGCAGATGCTGATACTGGTAGAGACTACCCTCTTTTGGGGACGCTGGGTGAGACTTTAAAGTCCCCCTCCCTCTTTCTAGTGACCTTCTAGGTTTTTATAGGAAAAGTGATTTGGAGAGTCTCCTAGGTTTTTATAGGAAAAGTGATTTGGAGAGTCTCCCAGGTTATCAGAATTGCTATGAGCAAATTTGTTATAGGGTAGACTGTGAAATGAAATTTCACAAATGGCTGTTGCATACTTACCAAGCCACAGTGACAATGTGGATGCCTCATAAAATGGAACTATGTTTAAGCTCTGAACTTTGCTTCCCCAAAATATTCGAGGTGGACAATCAACTATAGGGTAGACTGTGAAACGAAATTTCACAAATGGCTGTTGCATACCTACCAAGCCACAGTGACAATGTGGATGCCTCATAAAATGGAACTATGTTTAATCTCTGAACTTTGCTTCCTCAAAATATTCGAGGTGGACAATCAACTAAGGGCAATACATCGAAGGAATTTTTTATTTCCATTTGATTTTCAAATTGGAAAGTGGAGTAAAAATCAAAAAGATATTGAAGTATTTTTGGAAGCTAGGTTTTTACTTCCATATGATTTCCCTTCCTTATATTTTATGTCAAAATTAATTGGTTGACCTTAATATCCATTTTGGGCAGAGGAAATTGGGTAGTTAACATTGAAGTTACTTGTACTAAATTAGTCTAGTTAATTTGATTTAAGTAGACAATGTGATTTTTGAAAATGTTCGTGGGACTTATGTGCTTTATTCTGGGATTATCATTAGTGTGATCATTTTAAGTTTTTCATTTTGGGACAATTTAAGGTTCTTGCCTGAAATTAACCTTGCTACAGTGTCATTTCACTTAATATTTTACATCTCGTTATGTCATTTCCATTGGACAATATTTTGGAAGTCATTTTGAATGCATATTATTATCAGCCAGCATAAGTACGCATGCATCACAAATAATAGGTCTGTGGTAGGGTATCCTGGAACTGTTATTGCCTTTGGTCTTATTGTTATCACTTGGAGTTTCTATGACTTGATTAAGATCAAGTTGTCTAGAAGAGTACTGGTCTTTCTGACCACAGTATCATGTTACCAACTGTATCTACTTCTAGAATGCTCTTAGGATCCATTTCCTGAAATTTTCTATGACTATAGTTTTTTGTAAACCCTGATTTGGCGATGAACCATGTGGATTCTAAAGAGCCCTATGTTTGCGCCAACCCAAAATGCTACAAAGGGGAAGAATGGTAAGAAAAGAACTTGATGGACTAAAACTGATCAATGCACTGGTAATGTCTTCGTGACTCAAACTTACATTATATGCACTTAAGTCTAGTAGGAGTCAACTAGCGTGGGCAAGTTGTGTTCTAAATTGATGCACCAAAATAATAATACATACATGGATTATTTCATTATGGTTTGTATTTAGTTTTCTTTGATGTTTTCTTTGTTTTCATAGGTGTGTCTCTGTATTCATGGGTTGGGATGTGAGATAGAGTGGATCTGCCATGGATTTTAGGATCGTTTTGATATTGATGTGATCTTGTCTCCAGCAATACTATAGTGTGGATTTTAATTTATTCATTCCTTATGCATGTGCCCATATCCTTACACCAAGATGATCTATTTTTATTCCTTATATTTGGATTAACATGATTGCATATTATTTTGAGAAGGATTATACACAAATTGACAAAAAAAGGGATAATCAACTAATAGAGGGTGTACTTGAATGATTAATGACATATTGAGACTTCATATAGAGAAACTTATCAAGTTGTGCATTTAGCATTGAAAGGGTTATTTTTTTGTGGATGATAATGGTGGTGCTTCAAATTCTAAACCAAACATAGTATCTAACAAGCCCAAAGGTGAAGGGGGACAATCCATAGTCCAACTTGAAAAGAGCCCATCTACAATAAAAAAAAATCAAGTGTAATGAGTTGGAAACATGATGAGATGAGGCAATCTTTGCGAGGGCGAACAATAATAATTACCTTTGTGCAAGTGGATTAAGTATGATAGAAAAACTTAAACTTTGATGACCTAGTGGTTATATTCTATTGGATATAACAATCCTAGAATCGGTAAGAAAAAGATGTAAAGGCAATCAAAGATATACAAGGTTGGGAATTTAATTCTTGATGATAGTAAGGCCAGAATAACCCAATGTTGAATTTCACCAATTTTTCCTAGGAAAAAAGAATGCATGAATAGAGATTAAGCCTCTAGATGATGAGGCTTGAAGTTTGACAATGTACTTCATAAGGAAAATATATGAAATTTTAGCATGTTGATCGGGTGATTATGCTTATCTTATAAATTGTTAGCTTCCTTATTGGAAGAAGAGAAAATAATTATTGAAAAGTGATTGATATCCTAATGAGAAGATGGCACCCTTGGTATTGATATAGCCTAGATCCGAGATGGATGTTAGATGATATTATTGCATTAAATGTAATGGCTGGTTATACAATATAATATATTTAATTGTGTCAACAAACCTTCATGAGAACACTGACGACATTTTTTTGCTCCACATGTGATATGTGTTGAGATGATTACCATATGGTTCCATTTATTAAGTGGATATCATGTTATGTCCTTGATATAGATATGTTGATGTTATAATATTATGATGGTATTTCGTGATGTGATGGCACATGGTAATTACATGCAATTTGTATTATGAATGCATGAGCATGTGATGTCCTCTTATTCATAATGTTGTGATAACAATATTATTGTATTCTCATGATGACATGTGAAAGTTAGCATGTGGATTATTTTTTAGATGATCATGTTATGATTATGACTAATGCATTGGTTGCGTGTCGTAAGTTGGCAATTGATAGAAAATTCACTAGTGGGTTGAGAGAGCTGATATATTTGATGATCACATGGGATCCAATACCTATGAGGGATAATATCAACAAGTAACATCTTATGGACTGGAGACAAATCAATCTGCTACTTATGCCAGTAATTCTTATGCATTGTATTATAGTTGGGATGTCGATATCTAAAAAGGAGGGAGTTATGCATGAAAGTTCAATACCTGGGGTTGTACCTAGTAGAAGTTATGGAGGGAATTTAGTTTAGCCATTTGAGATGCTTGGGGTATGTAATGTACCATAGTAGATGCATGATTTAAGGGACGATGAGATGCCTAGGGTATGTGATGTACTAGACTAGATACCTACCTTAGGGGTAGATGCCTTGGGCATGTACTGTACCAAACTAGATGCCTACATTAGGGGCAAATAAGATGCCTGGGGCACATAATTTACTAGACGAGATGTTTGTCTTAGGGGCATATGCCTGGGGTACATGATGTCTGAGACCAAATGCATAGGGTACATGATGTACCGCACCAAATGTCTACTTTGGGGACAAATGAAATGCCTAGGGTATGTGATGTACTAGACTAGATGCCTAAATTAGGGGTAATTGAGATCCTTGGGGTACATGATGTATGAGACTAGATACTTTGCTTAGGGGCAGATGCTTGGGGTGCATTATCTACCAAACCAAATACTTGCCTTACGATAGATGAGATGCATGGGGTATGTGATGTACCAGATTGAGTGCCTGCCTTGGGGGGGAATCAGATGCCTAGGATGCTTGCCTTTAGGGAAAAATGAGATCCCTGGGGTACATGATGTACAGGACTAGGTGCCTTATTTGGGGGTACATGATATATTTGGGGCACATGATGTACTAGACCAGATATAGGAAAATGAATAGTTTGCTACATGATTAAAGTTAACTTCATTATGGAGTTCCTTGAAGAAGGATAGTATGTAATGCCCCAAATTACTAAATAATTAAAATAATAATAATAATGAGAAAAGAAAAGTCAAGAAAAAGAAAGAATGAAATATGCCCCACGGAGGGCGCATGATCCTATCGTCTGTTGCCGCCATCACAAGGACAAATGGAGTAAGTGTCCAGTTGGCCCATCATTCACTCTCTCCTGTACCCAGACATAGTTTGTTAAATTTTCAAGTGATGGCAACATCAATGTTCCCTTGGTTTCCATACATCGTCCTTTACTTGACTCATTGGTTCATAATTTATCCTAATTATTATCTGGAGAAGCTTCAATCGATCGTGATAGGAGGTGGCATCATGGATTGTTGGCGTCTTTCTTTAGGTGCATCTATGATCCTAGTGAGTAGTTCTAAAACTCCATCACCACTTTGAGTAACGCTTGCTCATGGTTGTTATTCTTACTTTTCTAACAATTGCCTCACATTCTTTCGTTGGCTTGTCTTTCGATATGTATTGGTTTTCTTAGAGCTAGAGGGTTTGCATCTCCATTCACATCTCAATTGGCACTCTTCAACCTCTTGTGTTTACATAGTGGCTTTGGGGTTTCAGTTGGCCCTATTACCCACCACCTGTGGGTGACACCCATAGAAGAAATTTCTCTCCTAGATTGTCTTCAGCCGGCAACACCTTGCAACCCCCAGATAGCTCGATGTGCCACCATTTTCGCCACCTGAGCCATCCATTATGCACCCTCTCCCATCTGTCATGCTCATATGTTTGAAGGTGGGCCTTCCAACCTCAAAGGTATGGCTTTCATTATGTAGTGGGGTATTTTTTTCTTACTTATCATGGACACTTCTGGGCATGGATTAGTGGGAGGATTTAGGTGGAAAGAATGGGCTTGTTTTGTACTCTTGCCCAACTTGGTGGTTAACCTTATGTCCTAGTCCCTTGCGATCTTCTTTACTGGTTACTAGCTTTAGGAGTGGCACTACATGGGAAATCCCGATTTTGGTTGCGAGGTCCCACTTCCTAACACCACATTTATCACTCCCCTCCACTCATTATAACCCCTTTTCACATATTACCCATTCGGGTCCACATTTTTCCATTGAGTCCACAAGGATTCAACCTTCCCCCTGCCCTTGTCCACACTTTGGGTCAGTCCTGGAACTAAGCCCCAGAGGTTGATGCAGTTAAAAAGAAAGTTAAAAGCATAATTTGGCCACTAATAACAGGAAATGTACCATAAAATGCAAAAGATGGTTGGGACATACAAATTTAGCACATGGGAAAAAACTTGACATGAACTCTACCCCTATCATCATGGTCATTCCCCTAGTTCCTAATGCCCCTCATATTGGCCCCCTACATCTTTAAGGAACCCATGATTGTCCCAACCCTTGGTAGGCGGTGAAATGGCCAACCTTAAGGTGTAATCACTGCTATATCTTACACATCATGCTCTCATTCCCTGGAACCCTGAGCAATTATAAAAGAAAATTCAATAAAATAAAAAAGACATATTAATAAGGGTGGAAAAACAAAGGTCGATGTAACTCATGTACCACGATTTCTCCCTTCTACATCTATATAGCCAAATGTGGGCCTCACTCATCATAGCCACACTTGTACCGTGGCATGTGGTTTAGAGCCTTCCCCAATGCCCCACTCCATTAAATCATTATATCACATGACACCAACCATATGACGGATGTACCATGGACCTGTCACTCCCTTAGAGGTTGAAACCACTTAATAGGGTCCTTGATTAACCTCCTTTATTAACTTGGAGACACATGTATGCTCTAAAGCCCATTATGTAAGGGCATGACACCATGAAGTGCACACTAGTTTTCATGACTTGTAAGCTCATTTACTCCATTACACTAATGATTTGTTGTACTGGAAGTTGAGGAGACATGTTGGATCTTATGCAAGATTGCAGATGGGTCTTCATCTTGGGGTTTGATCTCCTTATACGGGGTCCAAGCCCTCCAAAGGGTAATATTGGCATTTATAGGGTGTGTGTTGAGAGCCATGGGCCTCCACCATAGCAGAGAGCAGATAGCCATGCCATGGGATCCCTCAATACCATTCATTGTTCACTCTTGTCCCACTTATTTGAGGATGATGATGCACCTAGACCACCTTGCCCAACTGGACACACTCTTGCACCACACACTTGGAAATTGATCCAGGTCCTATATGGGGTTGTGTCTCACCATGGGAGACAAAGGGAGGGCTTGCATCATTGTTCCATCCCTTGTAGAAGGGATACATGCTTGTTCGATTTAGTTGGAGACCGATGAGGATGCATGTGTGCCCCCACAGCCACTTGGGAGCACCATGGGTCATTTTCTTGGAGATCAAGGGACCATCCCCTTCATCCCTATTTTTGAAGCCCTTCCATTCATTTTGGCACAAGTTGGACTTCACTAGGCCTTCCAATGACCCTCCTAGGTATTGTATTATCATTTTGACCCTCTTGAGAGACTTATTTTTCATATTATAGAGTTATTTGGTGGGCTTGTCACAAAAAGGTTGTTATTTGTACATTATTTTATTATTAGGGGCATCATTAGGCCTAATTAGGAAATTTGAATCCCTTAGAGGGTCATATAAATTGATGAGAAGTTCATTTCATTCCTCGTCATTACTTGGATTTGGATATGTTTTAAGAAAATATTTCAGACATGTGATTGTTGGATGAATTGGAGATTATTTGATGCATTTTGATGTTTGGGTAATTGTTATCTTGTCTTGGAGCTTCATTCTTGCAACTCTAATGGCCTATCTAGCCAATCCTTGTGTGTCAAGGATGCAAAGGATAGTAGGGACAAAATGGAAAAGGAGTTGATCTAAAACCTTATGCACCAAAATAAAACCATGAAAGAGAAGCTTCAATAATTGAGAGCATTAACCAACATGGAAATAAATATTTACACTATAAATGCTTCAAGAAATGTATGTCAATCAAGCTCCACGGAGAGAGAGCTCTTCAAAATCAACCATGAGGAAAAATGAGGAAAGGCTCCTCTATTTATAGAGTGAGGCCTAACTTTCTTTACAATAAAATAATACTATCTTGTGTGATTCCTTTCATCTAGCCTATGAAAGGTAAAATTTCAATTGATAACAATAAAATAAAAATGGTCAACACACATATATAATGAACAAGATAAAGTAAACCCCCAAGGGGAGGTTGTTTCCTTCAAAAAGGGAAAAATGAGTGATCAAGGTGCCATGTTTAGCCTCTAAAGGCTCTTTAAAATGTGTATATGGTCAACTTCCCTTTGAGAGTTGTGATCCAAGCCTAAAATCATGGTGTAATAGCCTCCCAAGTAGTGTTGCAGGAACTGTTGCCCCCTCCCATGGATCAGAAGTTGGAACAATGAATGTGTTGTGCCATGAGCAAATTGTAGACAGAGCTATGCACCCAAATTTCGGAACTTTGCTTTGCTTTGAAAATTGTAGTTCCTTGACCTATGGGAATTGTGATGGTTCTACAAGCCAGAATACAATTTTGGCATGGTTTCGCCACGCTTCCTAGGTGGTTTTGGAAAGCACTCACATTGTTTCGTGGGGCACTTTTTTTTCTTTGAAATTTTGGAACCGTTATGTGAGAAATCGTGCTTCCCGGACACTCCCAAGGTTCTCCCTTGATGCTCCCTAGACGTTTCCTAGAGGTTCCCTATTGGTAATGTTAAATTCTTACAGTAAAAGTGATATTCTCCTTTATCTCTCATTTTCATCCTTTTACATACATTTTTAACATTACCATGAAATGACTTAGGATGTTTTAGAGTGGTTCCAACCTCATCAGACTTCATATGGAGAAATAGAATTTCATATCCCATAAAAAATTCAACAAACTTAACAGTTTCAAGATTTTAGGTTCAATTTGATTGTGGCATTTCATTAGATTATATCATGTATGAGGGTATGTTTTGGCATTTAATCAAGAGCACTAAGCCATATATGACCCCATTGTTTATGGTGTTGATTATTGAACTCCTTTGTCATGGCCTTAGAAAAAATGTACCCTTCACACAAGTCAAAATCATTGATCAGGCATGTTAAGCTTTTTATACCATATTTTAAGGCCTGGATTGGGCAATTGATCAAAATTGGGCAATGTTCACTAATATCCCTAGAGCATCAAGGTGGAGGGAAAGGCTAGACACAAGGAGAAGAATCTAGATTCTAGATGGTTGATGCTCAATTAATTAATCATTAATGTACTTAGTTGCCATTTCTATCTTGATTTATATACAATATACATGCTTTGATAAATTTTCCAACTAATTTGGCATTTTGGATGTTTTTTTAATATAAATGCAATATATATATATATAGACACTTCACTTTTGAGGATTTTTGGAAAATAGTGCTTCCAATGCTTCACTTCCAAAAAATGCACCCACTTCATCCCTGCTTCATGCAACATTGCTTGCATATCTAGAGATGTTCAACATCTAGCCTCATAAGGTGGATGGACATCATGGAAAGAGTGAATATTATCCCAACAAGTCAACAGCTCCTCTAAATATGGTCAAAGATCCTCAAAAGGTGCCTCAAATATGTAATCATGCCTTTGTCTCAAGCAAATATCCTCCACAAGGCAAGGAAAGTGCCCCTCCACATCAAATCATGCATATAACAAGCTCTTGTCATAATGTTCACACGTGTGGGTCAGCTCTCTAAAAAAGCACAAATTAGCTCCAAAAGTGATGAAAGAGAGAGCGCTCAAGGATCCTCCACATAGCATGTGACAAGCCTACCCATGCCTACACAAATGGCCCCAAAAATGCCTCGGATAGTGAGACAATGCCTCATATGTGAGATTCCTTGATAAGTGTGAACTGCCTTGAAAGAAATGAAAATGCCAAAAAGTCAGGACTCAGAATGAGGCCAACTACTCAAGAAGTGTCATACTCTGTAATCACAGAACTCCTAATCATCAATATCATTAAATGCAAGTAAATACCTCTGTCATCAAAACTCAGAGTACAAGGGTTAGTGAAGAAATTTACTATGGGTACCCCTGTCAAAGTGAGTGGTAATATGATGATTTATTAGTCACTAAAATAAGGGAAATTGTTGTTAATATGACAGTTGTATAACTTTTGATGCTCCACTAAGTCTTGGCAGATTGTGAAGGTTTCATAGTAAACTGCTAGATTCTGTGAAAACATTCTTGACATTCCCAAATGTTGGAAGGTTGACCACATCTCTCGCTCTGCGAAGCAGTGGAGAGAGAAAAAGAGAGAGAAGGAACAACTAATCACCCCTACGTGTTCAGCAGAATGACAAATTTGCGCCTTTGAAAATCATGATTTATAAGGTTAAAATGTTACCTAAGCCTAGCACTAACATTTTGGAGATGATCATCACAGAGCTTGACCCTATTGGCACTTGTTGGGGCCTAACCCTAAAGACTATGATGACCCTCCACCCAGTGTTGGGCTCCCTGCCGCTATTTAACATATTTAACTCTTTATCTCTATTCTTATGCCTTTTCTAGGGGTCATGCTTATATTTTATGTTTATCCCTATGTTGATAGGACTTGTGTGCATTTTTGGTAATTAATGAACCAATTTTCTAGTTTTTCTACTGAGTATGGCAGTTGTGTCTATGGCTGGGCCATGCTTATATTTTATGTTTATCCTTTCTAGTTTTCCTATTGAGTATGGCAGTTCTCTCTCTCGTTTATCCTTTCTAGTTTTCCTATTGAGTATGGCAACTCTCTCTCTCTCTCTCTCTCTCTCTCTCTCTCTCTCTCTCTCTCTCTCTATCTTACTGTTAATGCTTGTGGACACATAGGGAGTTGGAAAAGAACACAAACCAAGGAGCATTTGTAGTCATTTGCAAAGCCTGTGATCACCCAAGAACAAAAAATAAGATACCTTCAATAGTATCTCATGGGATATCAATCTTTGAGTAGAGAAATATGGATTTAACAGAATATTTTTTCCATAGACATGTAACTCAAGAAGAACACTCCAAGATAGAATTCAACCCATACAATTGAGTACAACTATTGTTTGTTTATATTACATCATTTTTCTTCTTTGCATGCAATTGTCTAGGAATCTAGGAAATTCTAACATATTCCATTCAAGTACATATATGTACCTTTTATAAAGTGATTGAATGGGACCATGAATAAGATTTTATTGTAGCAAATGGTCCTTGGACACTATCTCAATCTGGGATCCTGTTTTAGTAAAAATTGCTCTGTATTTAACATCTTGTCGATGAACATCAACAATACCTAGAATTTTGAAAATATAAAATCTTCTTATGAAAGTATAACATAAACTGCAAAACCAACCTCAAGAGGCTTGTTCATGTCAATAAATTAGGGAAAATGCAGGTCTCCTTTTTGAATTTCTAAGGTTTTAAGAAATTGATAAAGAACAAATTGTATGCAATATTGAAAAGGAAAGAAAGTGTACAAATACTATGTCAATGACTTTATGTGGAATGGAACACGTACCTATTGTTGGTTGAACATCAAAAGTGTCAGAAGAAAATTGTAAAAGAAGACTACTCTTCCCAACTCCTATATCTCCAACCAATAATATCTTAAAGGAATGGTCAAAATCATCATGACTTTTTGAGGAATTCATGATCTCTGAATCCATCCCCAACTATTAAAGGGTGGCCAATAATGTTACTGTGTATCTATGCTCACATGAGAACTGTTGAGATAAAAGCAATGTTCCACTGAGTTTCCGGGATGAGGAAATGTGGGAGCAGGGATACACACAAGGGGAACGTATATAAGCAACCCTAAATTTTAGGGAATTTTCGGGGAAATGGGGGGAATTCAAAGTCATAAAATTATTAATTATAAAATAAATTTCATATATTAAAAAAAAGAAAAAATCCCAAAATATGTCAATAACTAAGAAATCTTAATAATATGAAATGTATATCTAAAGACAAAATATGATCATCATTACATATTAAACTATTATTATTTATGAATTATCAATGATCATTCAACATTTCTGCATTGTAAATCTAAAAGTAAATTACTAAGTTGAATCCATCATTTGACATTATGCAATATTCCATCTAAATTCATCATTTGGCATGATGCAAGGTACGTCTAAGCTAAATTAATAAATTCATCATTTGACAATTAAAATTATGCAATGCACATCAAACTTTCAAAAACAATAAAAAGTAAATTCATCATATGACAATGACATTATGTTGAAGTCTAAAATAGCCATAGAATAAGAAACTAAAAGTAAACATAGAAAGCCATCATTTGACATTATGCAATATTTCATCTAAATTCATCATTTGGCATGATGCAAGGTAGATCTAAATTAAATTAATAAATACATCATTTGACAATTCAAATTATGCAATGCACATCAAATTTTCAAAAACAATAAAAAGTAAATTCATCATATGACAATGGCATTATGTTGAAGTCTAAAATAGCCATAGAATACGAAACTAAAAGTAAACATAGAAAGCACTGAGCAATGAAATACTAGTAAATTTCTCAAAAAGTACTAAATAATATTAATAAATATTAAGTTTCAAGTTTTAATATATATATTTTTGTTTTTATTTTTTTTTAGTTTTAAATTGTAATTATAATTTTATTTGTTTATCTATTTATTTTTTAAATCAAGTTTTGCAAATTTATGTTTTAATATAGTTTCATTTTTGTTTTTTTTTTTATTTTTTATTTTTTTTTTAGTTTTTTTCATATATTTAAATTTGTTTTTTTTTTTAATGTTTTCAAAAAATTATTAGACAAAAAAAATGGGGCATCCCCCCGACGTCCCCCTCGGCATCACCCCATCCCCCCTGCAAAGGATTCGTTTTTCATTGCCAGAAAGACATCCCCACAAAGTCTCCCCGAGTTTCCCCAAAAAGGGGACGTGGGGGAAATGTTTCCCCAGGAGATTCCCCATCCCCGGAGCATGGGAGAGTGTCGGGCCACCGTGGAACACTGATAAAAAGTATTTTTGAATGATTCTTTTCTGAATAGAAACCTATCAATTCATGATTATGTCATGCCAAACAAAAGAAAAAATGTTACAATCTAATATATGCAAATTCATACATGCCTACATATCACATAGATGTTACTTTCTATACACTCCTTTCTCATATTTTCAATTAAAATAATATGCCAACATATTTAATTTCTATTCATCATAATTTTCTTATAAAATGATATATCACATAATCAATCAAGCATTACATGATCACATCCTTTTCGTTTCTTAGGCTATCATATGGGAGGTTAAAGACAAGGATACCAAGCACTATGATGATGGGAGTCATATAAGAATGGGTCATCCCAATTGACATTACAAAATTGGATGCAGGAAAACTTTGTGAGGATCATGAACTTAGGAAAAACTTTGCAAAACTCAGTAAGCATAAACTCACACATGAAAACTCGAAAAAATTGTAACAAATCAGAGATTTTTGCAACATTGGTCCCAATGGGCAATGTCCACCTTTGATCCTAGATGGTGGCAAGAATACAATGATGATGATAGTCCCTTTTATCTGCTAGTCACAATATCCTAGTTTTTCAATTTCTCAAAGAGTCATAATTGATATTTTGATATAAAATTTCTTGCTAATATACTGTGTATATCGCAAATGCTAAAGGTTTGTAATCATGTAGCTTGCCTTCTTTTCTAACATGATTTTAAATCGTTCTTTTACCCCTCATACTGTATGATAGATAACCATGTGATTCTCATCACATGCTAGATAATTTTTCACAACTACCAACCCCTTGTGGCATAATGTTTTGGTTCATATTGATTAGTCTTACAGAGGTTATATGTCAGAGATCTTGTTGCATGATGATCTTCTTTTTCACATTGGATGTCCCCCCTATTAGTGCACTAAGATGATAATAAAAGAAACCTTAATACCTACATTAATTATCAAACCAGGGTAAGTTTGTTTATTTTAAGAGTGTTCAACATTTCCTATGCAATTGAATTTAGAGGCTAATTCAAAATGAAATGATTTCAGATCGTTTCAATAATTAATATCTAGTTCTCGAAGTTCAATCCAAAACAAATCTGAAGGAAAACCTTAAAGCATTTTAAAATCAATTTTAATATATTGTGTGGAGAACTGAATCTGAGTGCAAGTATGCTAAAGGAATCACTCTAGCAGATTTACTAACTAGCATCGACAACAATTCATTCTGTAAGAAGGAGAACTATAGCAAATAAACAACAAGCAATTATTCAAGCTTTTAACTAAAAGCATTCAACTATGAACTCAAGATCTCTTATAACACTACTTCAGAAGGAACACCAATCAAATACTTATCTAAAAAAATCATTAAATACTAACACACATATGTAAACACAGCAAGATCTAGAATCTACTTTGAACAGTAAAGGTAAATCACAAAGATCAATACTCACAACAATCAGAATAATTCTAGTTTCATGAAATAACAGGAATAAATAATTGCAAGAGTAAAAAGAAATAAGTATGGCACAAGAAAAGCAGTAAATCCCCTAGCGACGAGCCCAGAGTCTCTAGAAGTCATTGCTGAAAGACACTCATAATGTGATTACAAGTAAAGCACAGTCTTTCTCATTAAACTCAATAATAAAGATACAGCATCATCGTAGTGAGAATACTCTATGTCAAAATGAAAGTTACAATCTCCCAATTCCTAGCTAGCCTATTCTATTTCTCTTGTCTGCTTTATATAGTCTATGAGAGACAAACGGATAGGATCGAATCCTTAGGATCAAGAGATCCTGAGGATTTCGCAACCAACGGTCAGATTTTATTACAAAATAAACTCGATTCTCCTGGTCTTCCACTAGCCTTCATGAGAGAAACATTGTCCTTTTTCTTTTCTTGGTCATTGTTGTGCAATCGTTTGAATAACAATCGTTCAATTCATATTCATGCATATAAAAATAGCGAAAGTTAGCTTTCATGCCCAAAATTACACAATTTGTTAATGATTGCTTTTATTTGGCTTCTACACTCGTTTCTTCTAAATTCCTTTCTAAAATGAAGAGAAACATATAAAGATGAATGATTAATTAAGCTAATGTGAGGATAAAACATAACTTTTCTATGGCCCAACACCCGCCTTTGATGATTTCCTAGTGATGACAACATGGTTTGGTTGATTTCACAAAGTGATGATGATGTTATACACATGATGCTCTATTGATGAGGCTTGATGTATTGTACTTTTCATATCTTTAGTTCCTTGTTCATGTGCAGTGATAATGTTTCATGTATGTGTCATCATTGTGGTGAAGATTAGTTCAGTCTAGTAATAGATCGTGACATCCTAAATTGTTATTATTTGCCTCATTGTGCCATGGTGTATCATAGTCATCTTTTAGATAAGTCTTGTCACTCTTGGGTTGAGTTGTGCTTCTAGAGGCCTAGGAAGACGTAGCATGTCCGTATCCGAAATAAAATTTAACACTATCCATCTTTCCCATTATTCCACACACATATTCTATTGTCTTACTCATGGTTGGTTTGTCATTTGTCATAGCAAGTTTCATGCTTCATAGTCCCACTAGGAAAACCTTGTCTTAAGAGTTATAAGTTCAAGGATGACACATCCAAAGGAAAATATTAAAAGCCAAATAACAAATGTTGAGCTTGTTGGTTGATGTAGCTCGGACAAGTTCTCTAATCTCAGGTGGTGTCATTGACGCTAGGAACACAAGAGAGAAAAATGTCTCAACCCAAGTTATTCTTTTTAATGGAAGTGTCTTTATTAAATTAATGAATAAATTTAAATTATTTTCCTAAGTTTTAACTTATATAAATATATTAATTAATTAATAATAATTGAGACATGGTCGATTTTTCTTTAGGGACTACTAGAAAATTTTCTAAGTAATCTTAGCCATCAATTAGACTATTTTAGAACTAGATCTTGGTCGTTGATTTCTCAACGAGAGATTATAAAGGAAATCAATGGGCAGTCTTGGAGATCATTTCATTGCAGTGAAGAGGGTGTAGTGATAGAGTGGGGTTTGACTCCAATGAGGGTTTCAACAACAGTTGAAACAGTGATTATTTCCGATTTTTTCTTTCATCAGTATTCTTCTACTTTTCGAGATCCAAAAGAGGAATCCTCCCAATGTTTCTCTGCAGATAGAGAGGTTGAGATTCCTTGTGGAGGTTGAGATTTCCAGGAGAATGCCATACATATTTCCAGGAGGGCCCTACGAGTTGCCATCATAGTCGAGAGGCTAATTATGTCTAGTTCATGAGCATCAGAGAGCCAAAGGAGCCACATGTGTGAGACCGTGCAGGTTGTATTTTCCAGGTGAGGCCATATCAGGTTGTAGAGGGAGCCTTCTAGTGGTCATATCGACTTGTGGAGGTGAAGAAATATTTTGGCAGAGATTTTTTGGGGTTTGTCAAGAAGTATTGTAATATTCATCAGTTGTAAAATTTATTGAATATTAATAAAACTCTCAGATCTAAAGAACTGGTTTTCCCTTCAAGGTTTTTCCAAGGATGTTTTATCTGAAAATATTGTGTCCATTTTGTGATTGGTTTTCTATCATAGTTTCCACAGTTTATTTTTGTGAATATTGCAATTGTGTTTTTATTCAATGTTTTTTGTATATTAATTTTGCTTAGAATTAAATACATTGGATAGTTACCAATTGATTACAATAAGTGATATTTTTATCGATTTTTCACATGGTATGAAAGAATATTTGAAGCACAAAGGTTTACTAGAGTAATCAATGCAGGGGTTTGGAAGAGAAATCCAAGGGTTTAATACCAATATTAATTTCTATAATTTGATCCAAATTTTCGTGGAGGAATTTTTCCAATGTTAAAGAAGGTCAAATTTCCAGAGTGAATATCTAGTTTATCTAGTGTGAGTTGCTAGAGTCATAGATTGAATTACTAGATCAACGCAAATTAGTTGAGGTAGTGTGAGTGGCTTTAACGAGTTGTTGGAGGCGATTTATCTTGCCAAAATAATTCCCAAGAGGTAGTGCACATTTCTAGAAGGTAGTACAAGTTGGCTAAGGTAGTGTGTGTGGCTAGCTTGAGGCAATGTGAATTTCCATAGGTGGGCTAAGTTGCTTCCAGTGGGTTGATTAATTTCCAGAGGTTTGATTTGACTTGCAGAAGGAGGTTATGAGGTTGTCCAGGTACTTTTTTCATCTAGTAGAAGATATATTTATTTTTATTTTCTCTTAAGGGATTTAGTAATGGCTTCGGCAAGATTGAGGGATCAAGATAAGGTGGATGGTGCATCTAACTTTGGTGCCTAGAGAATCTGATACCTTCTTATTTTAAAAGAGCATGCGAAGAAGGAGTTTTCTATGACACATATTGTTATACTAATAGATCCTATCATGTTGCATGAGTACCAGAAAGATTATGCCAAGGCCAAGCATATTATTCTAGATGGGTTCAAGGACCACATAGCTCCACATTTAGTGGAAGAAGATACAACCAAGAAGATGTGAGATGCCATCAATGAACTTTTCTAGGATAAAAATATGAATCAGAAAATGATCCTAGGAGAGAAGCTCAAAAGCACTAGACAAATAAGGGAGAAAACTTTGTCAGTTATCTCACCTGCATCGGGATTGTCATAGATGGAATAGCAACCGTTGGAGAAAACATCGAGGACAAAGATCTTGTGAGAATAACCATGAATGGGTTTCAGAATTAGTGGGATGTTTTCATGCAAGTAGTTAGTGGAAGATATGGTTTTCCTACTTGGGAACGCTTGTGGAATGAATTCACACAAGAGGAGCTTCAACTAAGCCTTGTCAAAAGAACTATGGTACTAGAAATAGTTCCGAGCAGAAGGAGATGAAAATGAAAATGTTTCTCTTGTGAGAAAAGGCAAAGCAAAGAATGGATCTAGTAAATGATCCAACTCCAAGGAGGAAAAGAAGAACATGTTGAAGATCAAGTGTTATGGTTGTCACAAGTTTGGCCATTACCGCAACAATTTCACACATAGGAAGAAAGGTAGCAAGAAGGCGAGAAGCACACTGATGAGCCTTATACATAGATAGAGTTTGGGTTTTCACTCATCGCTTATAGTAGCCATCCAGGAGATTTGTGGCATAGTAAAATGGGTCATGAGACACACAATGTGACAAGTGTTCTAGATGTGAGCATGGAGCACAATGGTGTCGAACACAGAACACCTTCCTTGCTAAGAGGGAGCGTTGGTTGATGTTGCTCAAATAGTTTTTCTAGCCTTAGATGGCATCATTGATCCCAGGAACAGAAGCGTGGAAAATATCTCCAAGCCCAAGTTATTATTTTGAATGGAAATGTCTTAATTAAATTAATTAATTAGTTTTAATTATTTTCCTAAGTTTTTACTTAGGGAAATAGATTAATTAATTAGTAATATTTGAGACATGGTCGATTTTCCTCTAGAGACATTAGTAATTATCTAGATCTCGGTCGTTGATTTCTCAACGAGAGATTATAAAGGAATTCAATGGGCATTCTTGGAGATCATTTCATTGCAGTGAAGAGGGCATAGTGATAGTGTTGGATTTGACACTAGTAAGGGTTTTAGCAACAATTAAAGCAGTAAATATTTTTGAAGTTTTCTTTCATTAGTATTCTTCCAGTTATTTAGTTCCAAAGGAGGACTTCTCCCAATGTTTTATTGCAGACGGGGAAGTTGAGTTATCAAGGCTATGAGGGTTCTAGGAGAGGCCAAGTTTTCCCTGAGAGAGGTTGAGATTCCTTGTGGAAGTTGAGATTTCCAGGAGGAGGTCGTATAGATTTCCAAGAGTTTTGTATGAGTTTCCAACATAGCCAATAGGCTAATTTCGTACAAGCTTGTGAGCATGAGAGAGCCAAAGGAGCCACACATGTGACGTTGTATAAGTTGTAATTGCTAGGAGAGGTTATGTCAAGTTACAGAGTGAAGTCATTAGCATTCCATTGGTCAAATTGACTTGTGGAGGTGAAGAAATATTTTGTCGGAGCTTTGTCGAGGTGTGGCAAGAAGCATTGTAATATTCATCAATTGCAAGATTTGTTGAAGATTCATAAAACTCTTAGATCTAAAGAACGAGTTTTCCCTTCAGGGTTTTTCTAGCGATGTTTTGTCTAAAAATATTGTTTCCATTTTGTGATTGGTTTTCTATCAGAGTTTCCATAGTTTATTTTAGTGAATATTGTAATTGTGTTTTTATTCGATATTTGCAATATATTAATTTTTCTCAGAATTAAATACATTGGATAATTATTGGTTGACTATAATAAATAATATTTTTATCAATTTTTCACATAGTTATGCCACCTTGTTTTGAGACCAATGCCTTGAGTCACGTTATTAATAATGCACATCTAAAGAAAAAGGGACTGGTTAAATAAATAAAGAATAAGGAAAGAAAAGGGGTAGTAAGAAATAGTGGTAAGGAATGGCAAATCAATGCTAAAATCACCCCCTCTTATTTTAAGGCACTCATGTGGATGAATATATTTCACGAACCTAATGCGGTTGTGCAAATTATCTCTTGAAATTAACCGCCTTTGTTATATCATCCTTCATCCTTTGTAATAGAGATTTATGATCTCCTCGCCATGGTTAAACTTGGAAAATGGTATTCTATGAGTTATTGTGAAGTTAGAAGATGACACTTCATGTTTCTCCACCTAATTTGCATTTGACATGACTCATAACTTTTGCTGCATTGGGAATTGTATTTCCTTGATTGTACCTGCATTTGGACTTGTGTACTTGCATCAAGATTCAAAATTTCTGTGGGATTTCTGATTTCCTTCGGATTTGTGTACACTTCCTAGAGTGAAATGATTTTCATGGATCTTTGTGAGACATGCATTGGCAGTTGTGACAAGACCATGCAAACTCCCTTGGAGACCACATGTGCCATGTCATCACTCATTTTGATGGGTCCACTTTCTCTCGTGGAGCATTTGACTAAGGTTGTTACATTTGAGGACCACACATGCCTACATTCCACTTTTTTGGCAACTTTGAGGGGGAAATTGGATGATTTAGAGGAGGAACCCACCTTAGGGGGCCTTATTCTCGCACGTCTGGCACATTTGAGCATTTCTTGGAGTGGCCCTCTTCTTCTTTTTTTCGATCCACTTTGTTAGGGTATCATGGGGCATTTTGAGGAAACTTGTATTAATTTGATGAGTTCAATGTACCTAGAGGGAGGATTTTTTTGTATTTTGACCATTTCTATTCCACTTTTGAGGAGGTTATCCACATTATATGGGTGTCTATCCTCTTGTGTTGTACATGTTTCATTAGTCCACTATACTTTATTGTTGTTAACTATCCTTCTTTATTTGTTATAGGATATTAGTTTTTTTAGGATAGGTTAGGAGTTTTTTAAGATCTAATGCTCTTCTATTATAGAGTTTGTTGACCTCTCCTCTTATAAATTAGAGTTGCATCCTCATTTATAAATTGGTTGGAAGAATTTGGAATAAGGCTCTTTTGAACTTGTCTCTTGTTCAAGGATTTTGTGGCGATAGATGATCAACGTTTCATGAATATGGAAAATGATTCTTGGATCATACTAGTCGAGGTTTTATTACAGGTTTGGAGTTGTCAAAAGCTACTTGGGAAACATAGAGTATTGTTATCACTATGTTGGAGAGGTAAGTTTATCTCTTTTTTATTTGCTCGAAGTGTATGAGTCTTGGTATTATTATTCCTTGTGGAAAAAAGAAACATTCATTCTATAATCATGTGAAAGAACTATATAGTAGTTTTGAAGGCGTTGCTTCCCCACTTCCATTTTCTTGTAACAAATCCTCACTAGATCTACGACTCGCACGATCTTCTTTTGATTTCCCTACATTCCCTTTATATCCTTAGAATAATTGTCCCCTCAAGGTGTATCTTCACCCCATTGCCCAAAACAAGCCAAGGCACTAGCTGCTTTCCTTTTCCAACCCAAAAAAAATCTCAAAATTCATCTCATTCCCCTTTTTTTATTGTTTTTGAAATTTGAAATTTATTGTAGAAAATTATCATAAATGTTAGATTTCATTTGAACCATACAAACCATATATATATATATAAGAAACTAGATTCATTGAAAACCCCCTTTGTGTCTGAAATCGAGCGAATCGGACATGATTCGGTGGGACACGTGTCCGATCATGTCCCACTTGTGTTCGGTCGTGTCCGGGGAATGAATCCATCATGTCCCAATTCTAGGACACATTTCCTCTTGAATTGTGTGTCATGTAGCCCATAAAGGTCGATTTTGGGTCATTTCTCCCACTTTTCTTTGTCTCTTTTGTTGTGGGTGTGGGGGACCGACTAGCAAAAGGTTTGGGAGCATTTTGGAGGTGATCCAAGAAGCAAGTAGGTGCATTTTGTTTCTATTTTTCTTGCATTTTTATTATAGTAGTTTTCATGTGTATTTTTTCTTTATTTTTTTACAACATTCATCGCTCAATCAAGGGAAATCAAGAAGTGGAAAAGGAAGGGGAGAATCTCCCCATTAGAGATGCCCCTCTTGTTCCAATTTCATCAAGGTCTACAAGTGTTCCATATATTAGAAGTGGGGCTGCAACATTAACTTCAAATGTTGAAGGAAGAATTAATTTAGAAACACAACCTACTCAAGAAAACAAATATCCATTATGGACATATGTCATAAGAGGGCCAAACAAAAAGTTGAAGGGAGGAAGCAATGTTGCTTGGAAATTCAACTATTGGAACAATCATTTCATGAGCACTTATTACTGTGTAAAAGCTTATTTGTTGGCTTTTACCAGGTTGTGGAATTGCAACATGTACACAGGTGTCTCCTAAGAGGAAAGAAATGGAAAAAGAGGCCAATGTTGGTATGGCAAAGGTGGTTGCATCATCTACAAAAACAATAATGATGATCCCCTTCCATTATTGAGGTGTTGTAACGACTACAACCAGCCTCCAAAAATTTTCCTTACCTTCATTTTCAAGCCTCCCTACCAGCCTTTCGCAGTGGTATGTCTTTCTTCGTCAAGTACACAAGCTTTTGTGATTTTCTTGTAGAAAGATACTCTGTCCATCAAAAGTTGTTGCACTCCCCCATAAGTTGTTCTCTTGGACTTACTCCAGCTGCAAGCTGAGGAGCCCCCTCAAAAAATTGCATAATTCTGGAGGGAAACCAGCCTTCCTTCCAGAATTTGCACAATTTTGTCTAGCAGCCTACTGGGCTCCAGAATTGTGCAACTATGCCAGTCGGGCTTCATCTAGAAAATTGTGTAATTCTTCCCAATAGGGTTGCTCAGCCCAGGAATTGCACAATCCTCGGTAGCAGTCAGTTGATATTCCCAGAAATTTCACAAATCTCATGGGCGACCAGCCCAACTCCCTTCTAGAAATGCACATTTTCTCCTAACAATTGAGTAGCCTCTTGCATGTGCAGTTGAGTTGACCAGTTCCCTCCAGGACTGAGCAAAACCGATTTGCATGCATGGGATGTTTCTCCCAAGGCATCATGCAAAGGAATCCCTTGATTCAGGGATCTACTTTTAGCAGCTGGAGATTGCATGAAAGGATCATACCGGAAACCTCCCACCAAGTGTCACTCTACCTATATTTGTGGCATGCGTGTCACATCTTCAATTTTATCAAAACTCATGAACTGAATGCTACAGAGCTCATTCCTAATATCAACCTTGCAGCTCCGACATTCCACATCACATCTAGGAGTCGTCGGCACATTCAACTCAGTTGTTTTGGGGTAGGCCCGCTTTCCATGTCTTGTGTTTCATTTCTGGTGCTTTTTGTGTTTCGCTTCCTATGAATGTTCTCTGCTTGATTTTAGTAAGTGCTTGTTGTGATTTTGATACATAGTAGCTTGTACTAGCACCATTTTAGTTTTGGTTAACATATCACTGTTGTCACATGCATGAAACTTTTTTTCACAAATGGTCGTCGATTCGGTGACTCCCCTCACCCACATACATGTTGTTCCGTTTTCTGAATCTGTCATTCATTGTTTTCATGCACAATCATTCACTTATGCTTACACTTAGTATCGCCATGCATTCACATTCACATTCACTTTCAGTTGCCCATCGGTGAGTCTAGGCAGCCTTAGCCCGGACTCTACCTCACCAAGACATCATTGCACAATCCTGAGAGGGAAGGCTCTATCTTCCTCTCAGGAAATGCGCATTTCTTCCCAGTGACTATCCTCTAGTATTGCATTGCACAATACTGAGGGATAGTGACTCTTGGCCCAGAAAATTGCACAATGCAGTCATTGAGCTTACAACCATTGTTAGATGAGATTGTGCATTACACAATTCCAGCAGTCAACAGCCCAGCTGGACTGTGCATTATGTAGTTCCAGCAATCAATCAGCCTCCCGACTACCCGTACTGTGCCTTGCGCAGTCTTGGCAGTCAGTCTTCCGACCTCCCCGTAGAAATTACACAACCATCATGATCAGTCGCATAATTATGTTGCAAGTCAGTTCTCAAGTCCATTCTGGTTTTCATCTGACAGATTTATTGCCATGAGTGTTTCCATGTCTCCAGGTATCACAAGTGTTCATCTACCTCTCAGCAGTACAAGTACAATGGTTTCTAGGAGAGTAGAGTCGAAGACATCGTTCAAAGCACACTTGGGGATGCAGTCGATCAAGTGTCTATGGACTTGCCTGCCCATGAAGACATTAAGTTTTTCATAGACAAGGACATCAAGATATGATGGTAGCAGCATCACAACGAGCAGCATCATGAACAGCAGTTGAAGGCAGCCTTCCAAAAAGCAAAGAGTGCAAGAGGAAGGTTGTTGACAACACCGAGGCAAAACAAAGTTGTAAGCTCAAGAAGATCCACTTGTGGTGAAAGCAACTTTGGAGACTTGGGCTATGAGGTGACAGTGCAACATGAAGATCACGCGAAGGAAGAGAACGGAACAGAGAAGGACTTTCATGTGCTCAAGTACCAACTCAAGGAAGAACAAGAGTTTCACAGACAAGAGAATGAGTTGCAGCAGGAACATGTACAGCAGGGGGCGCAACATGCACAAACGGATGAAACTGCGCTCGTACAAGTTATAGATTCATCCCAGCAGTTGACAAGGAGCAGACATGGTGAGCAGTGTTATTGGTCGCATGCAAGGGAATTCAGCAACATGCATGTCACACTCACCAAGGCAAATACAAGAAGAAAGTCCAACTGCAGTAGAGCATGTAGTTGATAGTTGATGTGCATGACCACCAGCACACACTGGAAGATCAGCATGGATATTATGCATCAATATGTTGTCGGTTCGTCTGCACCCAAGAAGACCATGTGCATATTAGTAGATGAGTTGGATGGGGAAACCATACCAATGCACCCAGATGCAATGGAGGCAAGAGTTCGCTTCAGCACGATGTCACCATGGTGTGCCAGCACACCATCACGGATGACCAAGCTTGGCATCAACTCACCACCTTCACCATCAAAAGCATGTGAAAGAGTTGGTCTCATCACAACGGACCATGTGTCATTGATGTCTTGCATGGCTTGCTCAATCCATTTTGTCTCACATGGGCACATGTGCATTGTAATGTAATGTCTTGTCAAGTGGAATTTCAAGTGTCGATAGTTGGATGTAATAGTCATAGAGTAGGTGAAGAGTCATGAGGTTAGATGAATTGTCACAAAGGGGAATGTCAAGGGTAACCCCACCCTTTTCTATAAATAGAACCTCATAACTCATTGTAAGGGATTTTGGTCAGCCAAGCTTCCGATAAGACTATATTGGAGAGGGCTTAGAAGATATTGTAACGAGCCTTGGCTTCTCCACTGCATAGAGCTAGTACATCTCTTTGGAGGAGCAGGTGGTTGTGGCTATAACGTTCCTCTACTAGAACTAGTGGTTGGACATGGATGTATTGTATGACTGGAACTTACACTTATTAATATAACAAGAGCCAACATGTTTCATGCATATGTTGTATTGTATTCTATGCTACCTCGTTTACTCTAAATGATATATGTATCTATTTACTTATGCATGCATGTATAGCTATCTATGTATGTATGCATGAATCTTTCTTAAAAGTGTTGTTGGTTTAACCATCACTTTGGATTGCTTTGTAACTTGCCTTCCATGTTGTGATGCATCTTCGCTCGTGTGTTCCCTTCTTAACTATGTGTTATCATGGGTCCAAGGGGCGCACTCATCTCAACCCCCATGTGTAAGAACCTCTCATGCACCTTCCTTGGCTCACTGCAGTTGTCACACCCTTGCTACCAACAAAGTTATCTTACTTACGTCTATGAAAAATCGTGGTCAAGGCATTACCATGCAACCCACTATTGGGACTCCTACACCAAATGGTCTGAGGTCTAATTGGGACTTCTTACTGGGGAGATCCCCTTACATGTTGGCGGGTCCAACACCGTCAACAATTTTGGCACTAGAAGGAGGGCTAGATGACAATATGAACCCTCTTTATCTGTTGTGAATCTTGGCACATCTATCATGGAGTTTGTTATAGTTCGCCCTCCGAGCTGTTTGTCCAATAGACATACCTTTCATGTCGAGAGGGATTTCTGGGATCACTTTTCCCAACTCACGTATGATAGTGAAGGTGAAGTGGCCTAGCCTGAGCACTTATATGACTTCCATGCGCTCATGCAGGGCATGGAAGATTTTAATGAAATAGAGGTATGTTCGCTACTCGCACACACACTTTGCGACCACCCATCACAATGGTGTGGCACACTACCTCATAACTATGTGCCCTCATTCAAGCAGTTCAGTGATCTAATTGAATGTGTTTTCCACCATTTTGATCCTGAAGTGTTTGATAAAAAATTGTTAAAACAATGGAAGGCCCCGCTCAAATCACCCATGGAGTTTTCAAAGCGCTTTTGTCTATTCATGTTTGAAGCCCCGAAAAGTCAGATGAATTTTCAGTATCTCATGGATAGATTCAAATACTATGTCCAATATTTCAATCCCGAGAATAAGTTCAAGCTTAAACCATGCTCAGCATACTTCGGTGATGGAGTTGCACAATCACAGATGGACACGGTCGCTGTCACACGTGACTGTCCGTTGTCCCCTCATCAAACAACTCCACCATTGCAGAGTGATGTGGGAGAGCATGCACACACATTTGTTCAACCATCACATCCTCCCGACATCGCTCCTTCAAATTTTTGTGCAGACTTGGTTGTGAGTCCCATACCTTGTCACGTTTATTTTGTACCTCAACCTTCGTCTTCAAACTGGGATAATCCTCCAGATGACATTGTCTTGTGTTCTTTTGTTCCGTACCCTACACATGTTTTGAACGAGGATCGATCTATCGACGGAGTTGGTATTGCACAAACAACACGCGGTGACATTAATGAAGAGCATGAATGGAAGCTTGAACATCCACCGGCAACAGAGGACCATCCCTGTTTGTTCGTACCTCCTCCGTTTTTTCCTGACCTCCTTGGTGATCCTTCCATCCCTGATTTTTCATGTGTATCTTCGTCCACGGCAACACCTATTGTCGATCATTCGCAGGATACACCAAATGTTACTCCATCATCTAAAAATGGAGAGGATTGATCATTCATTGAAAATCCACTTGATCTTTCATCTGCTCTTTCCGGAAACGCATAAGGTGAACATCCTTCCTTCTCATCTACCCCTTTGTGTGATTCATCAAATCATGAGGATGTCGACCAACATACTGAGTTTTATGATCTTGGTTTTCATGATCTCGTCACCTCATCATCTAATCACGATGTTGATTCACTCATTTTTAATCCATCTAAGCCATTGGTCTACGAAGATCCATCTGTCAATGAAGTTGAAACCCCACAAGCTGTCGAGGCACTTCAGCCCGAGCTGATAGTTATGTTAGGCCCTCATTGTCCTGAGGTTGGTTTCCTTCTAATCAGGAAGTTTTTCAATCCCTCAAGGTTCCTCATCACTCATCTGTATGCATTGAAGATCAATCTTACACTTAGATTTCACTTCCTCCACTCAAACTACATGATCCCATTGATCATGCATTGGAGGAATCTTGCTCCAAGCACACTTGCACAATATAAGTGGTCTACCTTCCTCGCGTATGCTTGCATATCACAGTCAAGAGTGTGTGTACGCTTAACATATGCACGTAGTGTCACACAACATCATGGTATGTCCACGGCCTGCATTTCATGCACTTTCACTCATTTTTGTTTTGTGGACTCTTGTAAGCTCGAAGTGTGTCTGTCTTCATCATTGTATCTTTCACATCTACTGGTCCACACAACTGTGTTGCTCGCGAACCATGTCTTCACCAACATGGGTCAACCAATGTGCTGGTGGCTGCATTGGAAGTATCACTTCACGTGATTAGGCCCATGAAACACTATCTTAGGTGTAGGAATAGTGTTTGCTTTCAGTTTTCTTTATTGCATGCATGTTTGCTTTCTTTCTTTGCATGTGTGCTTGTCTGCTTCCTTGTTTGCTTACTCGCTTTGCTTCCGCATTTACTTTTTCTTCTTGCTTTGATTTTTGGTTTGTTTGCTTGTTATTTTCCGTAGGTTTGTTTTGCAGCGAATGTGTGCAACTCTTGAAACACGCTGGGTAAAGTACAAGAGGGCTTGTATAGCTATCAAAATTTGGTTATCTTTTGTCCGCTCTCTTATGTAAGAACTTGTTGTATTCATTCCATGATACATCAATGGAAAATATGTATTGTTCGAAATGAAACTTGGTGAAAACACAACGCTTGAGCGCTAACTAGTATCACCTACTCTAGTCAGTTGTTTTTGGGTTAATCCTTGTCAACTCAGTCAATTAGAGTAAGGTGAGGGGAAAAACCTTAACAGGCACGTCAGAGGTATAATAAACTACTTCTCTATAGGAGCAACCTCTTCTACTCTCAATAATTCAGGATCCCTCTTCTGCCACTAAAATGAATAAGTGTTATGCACAGTTATGAAGATGAAAAATGAAGAAAATGAAAAAGTTAAAAAAGTTAAAAAAAAAAAATGAAAATGAATAAGGTGAAAGAAGAAAAAGGCTTCTTGCATAGAGAGGTGATGCAAGTAACTCCGTCGGGGTACTAACCAAGCTCGTTGGTAGCGAAGCCATGCTTATGTTCCTATGTGACTCCGTCGGGGTATTGTCCAAGCCTGCTGGTAGCGAAGCAACATTAGAGATGAAACTAAGACTATGACGACTTTATTTCTTGTGCACCAATATACCCCTCAACCCCAATTGAAACAACTATGTTTACTTGGCTTGTAATGTGTGTCAATCGACCAAGAGATTGGCAGATGCTACATCTTACAATCAAGCAAGTGAGGAAACCAAGATGAACTGAGGACTGAACAATACTTCTAGAGGTGTTAGACTTGCTTTTCATGAACAAGGTCCATTTAGAGAGCTGAAGCTCTACCAATGTGTCGCCAAGTGTTGTAAGAGCTACAACCACCCTCCAAAATTTTTCCTTAGCTTCGTTTTGAAGCATCCCTACCAACCTTTCACAACAACATGCCTTGCTTCGTCAAGTACACAAGATTTTGTGATTTTCTTGTAGAAAGATAACCTATCCATCAAAACTTGTTGCACTCCCCCATAGGTTGTTCTCCCGGAATTGGTCTAGCTGCAGCCTAAGAAAACCCCTCAAAATTTTGCGCAATTCTGTCTGGCAGCCTGCTAGGCTCCAAAATTGCGCAATTCTGCCAGTTAAGCTTCATCCAAAAAATTGCGCAATTCTTCCTAGTAGGGATGCTCAGCCCAGGAATTGCGCAATCCTAGGCAGCAGTCAGCTGCTTTACCCAGAAATTGCACAAATCTCTTGGGCAGCTAACCCATCTCCCTTCCATAAATGCACATTTTCTCCCAACATTTGAGCAGCCTCTTGCATGTGTAGTTGAGTTGACCAGTTCCCTCAAGGACCGAGCAAAAGTGATTTGCATGCATGGGCTATTTCTCCCAAGGTAGCATGCAAAGGCATCCCTTGATTTAGGGATCTACTTTTAGCAGTTGGAGGTTGCATGTAAGGATCATCTTAGAAACCTCCCACCAAGTTTTCTCTTCCTAGATTTGTGGCATGCACGTCACATCTTCGATTTTATCAAAACTCATGAACCAGACACTGCAGAGCTCATTTTTAACATCAACCTTGCAACTCTGACATCCCACATCACATCTAGGAGCCATTGGCACATTTAGCTCAGTTGTTTTGGGGTAAGCTTGCTTTCCATGTCTTGTGTTGCATTTCTGCCCGTTTTTGTGTTTCACATCATATGAATGTTGTCTACCTGATATCGGTGAGAGCATGCTATTGTTTTGATACATACTAGCTTGTACTACTACCATTTCAGTTTTCGTTAATTGTCGCATGCATGAAACTGATTTTCATGAATAGACGTTGATTCGTTGACTCGCCTCACCCACATGCATGTTGTTCCCTTTTCTGAATCTGTCATTCACTGTTTTCATGCATGATCATTCACTTATTCTTATACTCAATATCACCATGCATTCGCATTCATATTCGCTTTCAGTTTCCCGTCGGTGAGTCTAGGCAGTGTTGGCCCAGACTCTGCCTCACCAAGACAGCATTGCACAATCCTGAGAGGGCAGGATTTATCTTCCTCTCAGGAAATGTGAATTTATGCCTAGTGACTATCCTCCAGTCTTGCATTGTGAAATTATGAGGGACAATGACTGTTGGCCCACAAAATTGTGCAATGCAGTCATTGAGCCTACAACCATTTCCAGCTGAGAATGTGCATTGTACAATTCCAGCAGTCAGCAGCTTGGCTAGACTGTGCATTGTGAAATTTTAGCTGTCATCCAACTTCCCGACTTCCTAGACTATGCTTTGCGTAGCTTTGGCAACTAGTCTCCCGACCTCCCCGCCGAAATTGCGCAACCTTCATGATAAATCACACAAGTATGTTGCAAGTCAGTTCTCAAGTTCATTTTGGTTTTCAACTGACAGATTGCTTTCCATGTCTCCAGGTATCGTCGGTGTTCATCTGCCTCTCAGCAGCACAAGTACAATGGTTTCCAAGAGAGCAGAGTCGAAGACATCGTTCAGTGCACACTTGGGGATGCATTCGATCAAGTGTCTATGGACTTACCTACCCACGAAGACATCAAGTTGTTCGTAGACAAGGACATCAAGATATGATGGAATTAGTATCACAGTGAGCAGCATCATGAATAGCAGCTGAAGGCAGCCTACTGGATGCAATGAATGCAAGAGGAAGGTTGTTGACAACACAGAGGAAGAACAAAGTTGTAAGCTCAAGTAGATCCACTTGTGGTGAAAGAAACTTTGGAGACTCATGCTATGAGGTGATGGCACGACATGAAGATCATGCGAAGGCAGAGAATGGAACAGAGAATGTGCTCAAGCAGCAACTCAAGGAAGAACCAAAGCTGCACAAACGAGAGAATGAGTTGCAGCAGGAACAAGTACAGCAAGGGGTGCAACATGCACAAACGGATGAAACTACACCCATACAAGTTATAGATTCATCCCAACAGCTGGCATGGAGCAGACATGGTCAGCAGTGTTGTTGATCACATACAAGGGAATTCAACAGCATGCATGTCATTGTGCGCATGAAATGGGGAAAATTTTAAAGGTGGAAATTTATCTTAAAGTTTAGAAACCTTGGCAAATCCCACTAGTCCATAATATGAAATCTATAAAATGCTTGGAGATATTTTTGGAAAAATATTCAAATTTATAATATTTTTATATAGTCTATATATACTTTTTTGGCGGTTTTTAGGGTAAAATAATTTCATTCTATAAAATTTGGGCAAATCATTTTTACAAAAAAATGGAAATTAGCGAATCTTTGTTTTGGAAAAAGTACAGAAAATTAGCCCATGGGCGAATATTTTTCCCTAAAGTTTTCCCTGGCATGCAAGCGATCTAACCCATTTGTCACACTCACAAAGGCAAAGACAAGAAGCAAGTCCAACTGGATCGAAGCATGTAGTTGACAGTTAATGCACATGACCACCAGCACACACTGGAAGATCAACATGGATACTATTCATCAGTATGTTGTCGGTTCGTCTACGCCCAAGAATACAATGCGCATGCTAACAAACGAGTTGTATGGAGGAACCATACCAATGCACCTAGATGCAACGGATGCAAGAGTTCGCTTCAACAAGATGTCACCATGGAGTTCCTACACACCATCATGGATGACCAAGCTTGCCATTAGCTCACCACCTTCACCATCACAAGCATGTTAAAGAGTTGGTCTCATCACAATGGACCGTGTGTTAGTGATGTCTTGTATGGATTGCTCAAGCCATTTTGTCTCACGTGGGAACATGTGCATTGTAATGTAACGTCTTAACAAGTGGAAGTTCAACTGTTGGTAGTTGGATGTAACAGTCATAGAGTAGGTGAAGAGTCATGAGGGTAAATGAACTGTCACAAAGGGGAATGTCAAGGGTCATCCCACCCTTTGCTATAAATAGAACCTCATAACTCATTGTAAGGGCTTTTGGTCAGCCAAGCTTTTGATAAGACTATCTTGGAGAGAGCATGGAGAGTATTGTAATGAGCCTTGGCTTCTCCACTGCACAGAGCTAGTACATCTATTTGGAGGAGTAGGCGGTTGTGGCTATAACATTCCGCTATCGGAACTAGTGGTTGGACATGGATGTATTGTATGACTGGAACTTACACTTCTTAATATAACAAGAGCCAGCACATTTCATGCATATGTTGTATTGTATTCTATGCTATCTGGTTTACTCTAAATGGTATGTATATGTTTACTTACACATGCATGTATAGCTATATGTGTATGTATGTATGAATCTTTCTGAAATATGTTGTTGGTTTAACCATCACTTTGGATTTCTTGCTAACTTGCCTTCCATGTTGTGATACATCTTCGCTCATGTGTTCCCTTCTTAACTATGTGCTATCACAGGTTTCCAAGGGGGGCACTCATCTCAACCCCCATGTGTTAGAGCCTCTCATGCACCTTCCTTGGCTCATTGCAGCTGTCACACCCTTGCTACCAATAGAGTTATCTTACTTTCCTCTGTGCGAAATCGCGTTCAAGGAATTACCATACGACCCACTGCTGGGACTCCTACACCAAACGGTATGAGGCCTAATTGGGACTTCTTACTGCAAAGATCCCCTTACATGTTGGTGGGTCCAGAACCATCAACATGAGGGAAAGCAACAACAAATTTCCATTTGAGAGTTTTGGTGTGGGGACAAGCAGCAAAAAGAAAGATTGGTCCAATGGACAAGATTTTTCAGAAACAGAAACGGGAAGAGCTTGATCTCACCATTTCATTATTTTTCTATCAGAAATTAATATCTTTTAATGTTTCACCCTCACCTTTATTTATTAAGATGTGTTGAGCTCTAGCTCAAGGGGCTCCCTCAAGGTATGTGCCTCCTGGGTCAGAGAAGCTTAGAACCACATTGTTGACTAAGGAAAAGAAAGAGGTGGACAAAATGATTGATCCTATTAAAACAGCATGGCCAACATCTGGGATTAGTATTGTTTTTGATGGATGGACATATCCAACAAACCACCCACTCATCAACTTCATGGTGTCTTCCTTGAATTGTCCACTTTTCTTGAAATCAGTGGATGCACAATATATGGGTGATTTGTTCATTAAATTTATTGAAGATGTAGGTGTTTCTTCTTGTGTGCAATCATTGCAGATAATGCATTTGTTTGCAAGGTTGTTTCCATGATTGTGGAAGCTAAATATCCACAAGTATTTTGGACACCTTGTATTTTCCATTCCTTTAATTTAGCACTTAAATATCTTGCTTCTAATGTGCTTTGGATTGGAAGTATTATTGAGGATGCATGACATATCCACAACTTTTTACAAAATCATACAAATGCCCTCACAATATACTAGGAGTACACCAATCTATCATTGTTGAAGATTGCAGATACATGGTTTGCCTCTTCATTCATCATATTGAAGAGGTTGAGGGAGGTCAAGACCGCTCTTGGAGCCATGGTTATTTCAAAGTTTTGGTCTTTTTGGAGGAAGACAGATCAAGCAACCTCAAAAAGAGTGAAGGACACAATGCTAAATGATGCTTGGTGGGAGAGGGTACATCTACTTATTAAGATCATGGACCCTATCATAGCTTTTCTACGATTTGTAGATACAGGTCAACCCATCCTAGGAGAGATTTATGGGGGATGGGATTCCACGATTGAGTCTATGAGGACCATTATTTTATAGGGTGAGTGCCCTGAGTATGAGAAATCATCAGAGGCCTTCTTCACCACCATACAGGATATTCTTGTCAGCATATGGGACAAGAATTGCACACATTTGCATTGTTTGTCTCACTCATTGAACCCAAAATACTACAAACATGAGTGGCTGAATGGTGGACCTTCACACAAATTCCCTCCTCACATGGATGGTGAAATTTCATAGGGGGGGAAGGATGCATTGAGGTAGATTTTTTAAGATAGATCATCCATTGATGAGGTGGAGGATTCCTTTTGCAGAATTTTCCACTGGAACTGGTCGATTTACAAAATATGATGTGATTAGAGACAGGGGGACTAAGAAGGCCTATTCTTGGTGGGAAACTCATGGGGTAACAAGCCCTCCTCTACAACAGTTACCCATGAGGCTCATCTCTTAGGTGACTTCATCCTCTTGTTTCAAGAGGAATTAGAGCACATATGGGAATTTGTATAGTGTCAAGAAGAGCAGGCTTGAGCAATTTAGGGCAGAGACAATGGTGTATGTTCACACAAACCTTCGTCTTATTTATAGGAAGAGGGATGAGTGGTTGAAGGGAAACAAAAATATGTGTGATGCCTTTCCTGATGATATGCGTTTGGACAACAGCATTGAGTTAGAATTGGCCAACTTGGATCATAATGAGCCAGTGCTAGAGTCTGTCACTTTTGATGATGGTGATATTGTTGAGGGGCCATCCTCCACACCAACAGATGTAGAGATGAAATTGGATACAGAGGAGGAGGATGTAATAGTGGAGAGCAGTGGTGACCATGATGATGACAGTGATGTTGATTTTGATGATGATAATTGATGACTCATGAGCTACCTACTACCTTGAGGCTTGTAATTATTTTCTATTTGCAATTTCTATTTTCCATTGGCATTTCTACTATCTATGTAACATATTTTGATTTTAATGACTTAATAAGAAAATTTCAGTTTCTTTCCTTTCTCCTATTGGATCATTGATGAATCTATCACAATTGTATTTGTAAGCATAATGTTACTTTTTAAACTCACAAATTTTAAATTTACAAAGTGGAATCTAGATCTATGTTTGAATTTGTATCACGAATAAGAATTTGTGTAAGAAATATCATATATATATATATATTATATATATATATATATATATATATATATTATATATATATATATATATATATATATATATATATATATATATATATATATATATATATCTATTAATGTGTCCTATTCTAGGGGTCAATGTGCCCGTATCAAACACTCGAATCCCGTGTCCTATGTCCCCATCTCAAGTGACTTTCGAGTGTCTGACACAGGCATGTTGACCCCCGAAACAGGACACATTTATATATATATATTATATAGATATATATATATATATATATTATATATATATATATATGTGTGTGTGTGTATATATATATATATATATATATATATGTGTGTATATATATATATATATATATATATATATTATATATATTATATATATGTGTGTGTCTATATAATATATATATATATATGTGTGTGTATATATATATATGTGTGTGTGTGTATATATATATATATGTGTGTGTATTATATATATATATATAATTATATTATAATATATAGATATATATATATATATAATGTGTGTGTATATATATATATATATATATATGTGTCTATTATATATATATATAATCTATTATATATATATATATATATATATATATATGTATGTATATTGTGTGTGTGTATATATATATATATATATATATATAGATATATATATTATATATATATATATTATATATATATATATATATATATATATTTCTAAATTTGGCTCTCATTACCTCAAGCAAATAAGATCATTTGATTTTTTTCTCAAAACCCTAGTACGTCTTACTTGTAAAGGGCCTTGCAGTGTGCTTTGTTGTAATATCTTAATAGGAAATTGATATATTGCTTAGATCTGATTTTTTTTCATGGAATAAAATATGAAAAATAATTTGAACTCATTCTAGATTGTTTAAAAGCAAATCATCCCACTTCTAGCATAAAAAAACCTAGACATTTTTATTTGTTTAGGTCTCTTTATTTTCACTGGTCACAAATTATTTAAATAGACATAAATTTATGGTTTTAAATCTGCTTTTGACACCTTAAAATATCACACATATAGATTTGAGATTGGAATTGTGAGTTCTAGACCTAAAGAGCTTAGGCGTCTTGCTCTTTCTTGAAGGAATAGCTCCAAATTGTGAATGATAATTATTATCTAAATTATGTGATGAAAATGTAACGAAGTAGAACAATAATAGAAGTCTATGTAAGAATGAGAGAATTGAAGAAATGAGTGATGTTAGGGATGGATATTGCTTAAGATAATTATGGAGAGATTAATGGAGATATTGTGGAGGAAGTTGAGGAAATGGTTTGAACTAAAAATCTAATTTGGACATAATTGTTATGGTCTCCTATCATTGTATATTGTGACCACATGCACAATACAAACACATGTAAGAAGGTTTGTTTAATATAATTTTCCTTCGAGGTTTCTTGCATATAATTCTTTGTGTCCCTTTTTTCATGATTGGCTATTATAGCCAACAATCGGTATCAAAGCCAATGAACCATCTTGGCCCATATAAATGTGCTTATGAAGAACGTAAGCTGGGTTGAGCTCAAATTGTTGAGAGCTTGTTAAATAAATGGTGTTGTTGGATGCTTCGAAGTGGTCAGACGTGCGGTCATATGCTAGTGGATAAAGGCATAGTGACATGACCATAGTGAGCATACATCATGGAGATGATGTGTGGTTGTGATTGTTGAAAGAGCTACATTTGTGGTCCTTAAGATAGAGATTGACTCTATACCAAATTGGAGAAGTCACTATCAACATGAGAGGAGGAGAATTGCTAAGTTAGGACAAAGAATGTTTGAAGATGGGTGGAGGAGCCAACATGCTAGCCAAAAAGTGAAGGTGTGATGGCATTAATGAGATGGTTTTATAAGATATTAAGAAACCTGAAACGAGTCTATGTTTGATGGATGTGAGGAGAAGGGAGAAAAGAATCTCTGTTGTCATAACATGTTTATGTGCTTCAACAAAGGAAATATATCATTTTTTATGGAGGGAAATTGATCCCAATGACCCAAATCAGATGGGGGTAGACAATTTTTGCAGTGATGTATTTGGTTTGGCCATCAAAGTGCTTGAATGAAGATAAATCATAAATAGTAGAAACCAATCGTTGGCCCCATGGATGGTCTTTGCTTTTTATAGGCTCATGATCCCTAAAGCCAAAGGAGACTAGTCACCAAAAGAAGTTTTATAGATAGAGATGTTGATCCTAGTTGTGACATTAGAGGCAAGTACATAGGATTTCAATTTGGAGATAAGAAGCCATAAATGGATTCCAAGCATAAAATAATTGACATGAGGTTGTTATCTAAGTATGTTGTAATAGTCTGATATCGAGGTTGGTAAACAGAAAGAAAATATCAGGTAGCTAAAGAATACATGAGGTGCGAACATGGAAAGGAAAGCAAAGAGAGTTGTTATTATTTTAATCAATAAAAAAAATTGTATTAGAGAAGAAAAGATGACTTGTTTGCTGCTACGAAGAAGGATTTTCAACCACCTAAGAAAATAATTGTAACTGATAGATATTGAGTTGTCAAAACCACCATATTTGTCATCAAGCATACCAATTGTAACTCTCATTTTCTTTGTAGGAGTCATCATTTCAAGTTTAAGGCCCACAATCGTGTCGATATAGAAGAGCCATAGTCCTCTAAAGAGATACCATAGCAATAATTGTTTCTATTTGCATGAAGCCACTATTTCATATAAGCTAAAGGCATCCATATTAAGAGAATTATGGACCAATTAGGCGAGTGTGGAAATGGACCTAAATGGATGGTAGGGAGGTGGCATGAAAATGAGGATGATATGTAGATAAAAGGAGAAAGAGGAAGAAGCATTTTTCTATAACCAGTCATGCTGGGAAGAAATTTATTCCAAATATGGAAGAGGAGAATAAGATGGAAAGATTCTTAGCGAATTTGCCAGCCATCATATATTATGTGGAGAATAGTGTGGACAACGTAAGATTGGTACAATAAGTAACCATCATATTTCTTTTATAATGAACATAAATAGTTAAAGGGAAAGCTCATTTGAGAGTTTGTAGTGAAAGTTATAATGGCATGGTACATGTTTCTATTATCAAGTACAAGGCAACAAAAGGGAAGGAATTTACCGAAAGAGTTGTAGTTATCGAAGGCATGTTATTTAAATATTGTTTGTCTTTATGATTGTAATTAATTATGGGTCTTGTAATTCGTGAAGAAAGAAATCTTTTGGTAAAGGTGTCATTTCAAAGTAATAATCCATGGTGTCATGAAAAACTTTGCAAGATTTAGATAATTATTTGGAGGATAAGAGTCATGTGAAAGTTGAATTTATTTTTTTAGTCAAAGCCAAATCCAAGAGTTGAAATTGAGGTGGAAATCCAAGTTAAAAGTCAAGTCCATATGTGAGTCAAAAAATATTAGTTATGTAGTGAATTCTTCCTTATCTAATGAAGTGAATCAAGTTTGAAATTGGATTCATGTAAAAGTTCAGTCACGAAGAAGTTAATAGTGTAATTTGAATAGGGTGCATTATTAGTTGTACACAACACTGAAGGTTTAAATTTATGGTCAAGTCATTATGTGTGAGTTCTTGAAGGTCTGGAGTCAAATTAAAGTGAATTCGTGTCAATGGTGCATAAAATAAGTTTTCCAAGCCAACATCGTAGGTTTCCTTGTTGGACATTGTACAACCCAATAAGAAAAATATTTTTCAATTGTAAATGAATAAAGAATATTGGAAGTTTCTTGTTGGATGAAGATATACATCCCACATGAAATAGTTTTTATGCAAGGATATGGTAAAAGTAGATGCAAAAGATAGAAAAAGATGCAGACTCCGTGAAGAAAATATGATAGAGAAAGCACAAGAAGTAGATAGATGAAGAGATAAAGAAGCAAACTTTGTAACATTAGAAGACAATAGAGAAAAGTGATATCAAGTTAAAGAAAGATGATGATGCACTTAAATCAAGATGAAATAAGATGATGATAGAGAGAATGTTGCAGCAACAAAGAGAATGGCATGGAAAATGGTGAAATGAAGAGGCGAGAAGGACATGAAGAAATGTAAATAATAGTATTGTGTGTTAAAAAATAAGATGTAGATGCAGTGAATCCATGGAAAATAACATTCCTAAGCAATTTACTAGTTTCCAAATAATGTATTTGATATGGAAAGGAAAGGGCTAAATGGGCATGAATGAAAATTTAAATTGAATGTACCTGGGTCAATATAATGTAAAACCTGATGAGGCAAGTATGCCCCCATTTTAGAGGTAGTGGTGGTTAATATCCACTTGTCATGAGAAAGGAAGTAATTCTTGATAACCACTCGTTGTTAGAGAAGAAGGTTTGTGGTCATGTAAACCCACTTGATGTAATGTATGTTTGTGGTAAGTTGAAACCACCTATAGTTTGTGTGGTTAAGATTAATCCAAGAAAACCTAGAGTATGGTTAATGGTAATCCAAAGAAAATCTAAGTTGATGAATGTTGTTGATGTAAGGGGAGTTGAATGTTCAAGCATAATGATATGTTGTTGAATGATGTATGAGAAAAGGTTTCCTATAGAACCAACGGATGCAGTGGCTAATGACCCATGTATTCTAGTGGATGGTTACCTTTCTATATAGACTTCAACAAATACATTATAGGTACAAGATGAAAGTTGTGCGAAATTTAATTTTTCATCGAACAAGTGCCTACACTTGAACTTTTGAGCAAACCTACAAGGAGATAAACTAAAAATACAAGAAAAAAATATTTTATTTCTCTTCCTCCAAAACTATTTATTCTTATGGTTGACATCATCATATTGAATGTTATTGGTTCTTTATAGTTGATATTGATAGTATTTTTTATTTTGAGGCTCATTTGTTACCTCAATATTCCCTTAATGATAGCAATGACCCTTCACAAAAATGACATATAACAAACCCAATATTGAACATTGGTGAACAACAAGTCACAATGAGGGTTTCAACTTGAACTTATTCCTTTTTTGGAGAAAAAAAGTACTTCAAAAGGTCATTACAACATATTTGCAAGAGTAACATTAGAAATCAAATACATTCATGAAAATTCAAAAGAAGATGATGAATATCACACCTACAATCCCTTTGACTTCATCCTCCACCAAATCTTCAACCAAGCTTAGATGTGATCTCCTTATCAATCCTACCATGTCAAAGGTGCATCTCATTATATAGAGATCTAGCTCAATCTTTCCTATAATAAGATATTATTAAGTGAATTATAGATCCACCTTTATCTCTTAGGACAAGTATTAAGTACAAGCACAATAAGTCTCTTCTAGGAGGGTGCTCCTCAACAAATAATAAAATAGGTAAGAAAGAAGCTTGGAACAAACCTTGGTGTCATTTGTCACCTTTCTATGCAAACTGCCTTATGAAATATTCTTCTTTGATCATATGCTAGGGTTTGTCATGCCAATTTTCTTCATTCTCCTAGGAGCACTCTTCAAGATATCTACTAAAATAACCTCTCCAAATAAGATATTGATAAATGTTTATTCAATGGAAGCGCTCCTCAAGGTAGGGTGTTACTTAGGCCTTAGAAAATGTGCTCATTTCCATGCATTTCTTTCTCCCTTGGAGCACCCTTCAAGAGGTTCAACTCCCAAAACCATGACCGACAAAATATGCATATGATAACACTCAATAAGGTGGAGCACTAATCCTACTGGAATGCTAAGGTGATACCAAACATAGCAAAGATCGGATGGCACACTCCCCAAACCAAGTCAATAACCTCAAAAAGTAGATCTCAAAGGTGAATGTTAGAGATTCCTTGAATAACATCTTGGGATACCAAGGAGCATCGTCTTTGATAGAGATATAAGGGTCCTCGACACTTTTTCAACTACATTATGGAAAAAAATGGATATTGAATGAATAGATTTACAAGATTCCATGTGCAAACAAATGGAAAAGTAGAATTGGTGAGTAGGACATTGGTTCAAATTTTGATTGGTCATAACTAGAAGCACCCAAGGAGTTGTTATGAAAATCTAGTCGACATGTAAAATTCCTATAATGGTTTCGTGAATACTTCCATTATAAATCCCTTTTCTAGATCTATTTTGGATATTTTCCACCTTCACCCTTAAACATTATATGTGGGAAATATGAAATAAAGAACATAAAAGCCTCATGTGATGGGTTAAAGGAAAATTAATTGATAAAATTAGGCAAATCCATTTCCATTTCCATGAGAGATTGGAGTCATAGGAAAAGTACAAGGTGAAGCATGACCAACACCAGATAGAGAAGACATTCAAGGTAGGAGGTCAAGTCTAGTTGCACCTGAAGAAAGAAATCTTGTAGGAAGATGGAAAGAAAATCAAATCCATAAGAGATGGGGCTTTTGAAGTGTTAGCATAGGTAAGCAACAATTTTAACAAATGAAATCTGCCTCCATACTTAAGCATTTAATCAATGGTGAATGTAGAAAATTTGTAACTTTATGAGTATGCTCAATGAAGAAACAAGGGGCAAGTATTACCATAACTTGGCACCCAATGTATAGTATGGGTTAGTGGAAGAATATCAGATTGACCAAAAGGGGTCAAAAAGAACTTTGGCAAATCAGAATAAAAGGGAAACTACTAAGAAAAGCTAATTAGTAGCCTAGGGACAAAGTTGAGGAAAATTTATTCATCTCCTTTAGAGTTAAAGCTTTTGGGACCAAAAGCATACCAAAATGGGAAGGCATGATCAGAAATAGATCGCATCTTTGCTTTTCTTTCTAACCTTTGTATGGACTAGGAAAAATTAGAGTTGTGATCTCATTGGGGCCATTGTAGGATCAATCCTATATTTGGCAATTTCTAGTCCTAAAATTTTGGGTTCAATTTTGGACCTTAACAACATTTTGGGGCTATAAACCAAGGGGAAAATGGGTTTTGGATTTTCCCCATTGTAGAGCTTATGAAGAGACTTCTAACCAAAAACTTACAAGTCTAAACAAAGTCTACATGACAAAGTTATGCTTTCAGCAAGTTAACCATCACAATATCCATTTAATCCATAGTGAGATATCTCTCTCTGTAATTTGCATTCTAATCCAAAAGATAAAAAAGAGAAAGATGCAATTATTTATTTCTTTTTAAACCTTTTCCCTCGTGGATTTCTCCAAGGTAAATTTTGTGCCCATGGTGCCCTAAAATATGCTTGTTACTATACTTTTTTCCTTAGTGTCTCAATTAGTTAAAAGAATTAGAATGGTGTGTTATCATATTCATAAAGGTTAAGCATAAATAGCTCCTTGTGAAACAATGTATTGTATAATTTTACTTGTTGTAGTGATATCACAAAAAGTGTTAAATAGCACTATGTATTGACCATTGGAATATCCAAGGTGGTTTATAAATCAAGGATCAATCAATGAAAACCATGTTAAGGACAAGTGGCAAGGTAGGACAACAAGATAACTATCAATAATGATGTCAATAGTTAGGTATTTAGGACAAAGCCAATGTAGCTTCACTCGTTCCAAGTGGAAACATCTCGGTATCCATGTAAGCTGGTGAGATCAACAAAAAATATGATGATAGTCGTAGGTGAACCAATTTAGAGATAACACATGTATAAAGAATGATGTGGTAGATTTGAGGGGTAAACATTGTGAGCCAAGGCAATGGACCTTTGTTGGGAGCCATCCGTAAGGTTTCCCATGCCTCGATCCCTTGATGCTCCAACAATAGGAAAAGGTTACATATCAGCAAGCACTTGGCATCATTTTCTCTCTACTCAATGGGTGTTCCAAGTGGATTAATAGTAGCAACAATTATCAGCAAGGCATTCAAATGATTTCCTATCTTACCATCCTATAAGGGCCAATAAGGAAAAATAGATAAGTATCAAGGAAGTTTCCAATTTCCATATTTTCTTCCTTGAACAACACTGGCTCATAGTTCAAAGACAAGCATGGATTATTCACAAAACATCATATACGCACAGGGGCTTCGCTCAATAAACCTGTGACATATCACGTGCATTCATGGCAATATTAACCAATACCCTAAATTTGACCACATATTAGAAAATACCTCTAGAAATCACATTATATAACCCCCTACCAATACCAACCCAATACATCTTCCCAATTTAAAAAACCCCTATTTTCAATAGATATTGTAGGTATCCATTTTTTCATTAACATCTTTTATACCCCTTTATATTTTTTCATTAACTTTGAGCTACATTTTTTATACCTGCCAATATAAAAATCCTTTACCCCCTATATATTCCCCAATATATTATGTCAATTTTTCGTCAATATATATCCCCTAATATGAATTTACATGGTATGGTATTTCTCCCCTAGTGAATCCCCCATGCATATACGCTAGTGCCCCAGAAAAGCACTGAACCTCAAAATACTTGATGTGACATGGATAATAGGTGTAAATACGCGATGAACATGGTGCATGACAAGTTGGCAATACAGGCCACAATAGGAAGAATTTGATGGCACAAAGTTGGCATATCAAATGAGGCAATATGAGTAGATGATATCAACATAGATTAGGGGTCATACCATTTGACTAGTATAAATATACAAGTAGACAAGTCATGAGGCACAACAAGGAAAACCTTGTAGAAACTACACTTAGGAAATTCAAGTGCATAGTTGGATTGACTGGAAGAATCCAAATGGACCACTAGTGCATAGACATGTGGCATCATGTTGGGGTGCAAGGGGGGAGTAAATGGGTGTAGCTATGGTTATCAAAAAATTTGTTAGTCTTAAAGGGAACTCCCCTTTCTTCTTTTATATTTCCCAGATAGCCCAACCCAACGAGTGAACAATTGAAAGTTATATATGTGGGTGTTCTAAAGGACCCCTCTATGCCCTTATGTTCATTTACTCCCACAGCCTTTAAGGTGCCAAAAAAGTACAAGAAGACATGTTTCAGCACATTAATGTTCCTACAAGGGAAGAGGAACCAATCAAAGCATGCAATGTAACAAGTAAATCTAGCCTTGAGTACATGAGTCAACATGATTTCGCATACAGTTAAAACAATCATAAACCACCACATGGCAAGTGCCCCCCGTTTATTTAACGAATATTGGATGTATTGAATCATCTTTTTTTAAAATAAGGTTCAAATTTAAAATTAAAACGGTAGGAGGACAATAATGAGGTAACCAAGGGTCAATCCTCCTTTAAAAAAATAAATTACAACTACTAAAACAAATGTAAAGGACATGTGGAGAAAATAAGATGAGATGAACTAGAAATGAATGAGAGGTTCGAGATTGCATAATTAGGATAAAAAGTAGACCTGCCAAGAACAAAAGCCCGTGAAACCAAAAGGGATAATATGGGTAAGAATAAGATGGAATCCACTGGAAGAGAAATAAATGTTGATATGTTTGGTGAAGCTTAGGAACAAAAATCTATCGTGAATACTTGAATATTGAGGAAGTGGTTTAGAGGCAAAATTGAACACCATCCTTAATCATCCATGTATTAGACAATTTCTTGGATAAATAAATGTGAAGTTGTGGATGGTGATTAATGTCTTCGTCCTCCCAAATGGTTTGTTGGCATGTCTGACACCTATCCTTGTGTGTTTAACCACAGAGGATGGATTGATCAAAAGATTCTTCTGACATTGGTTTTTCTTATCTTGATTTATATTCTTCTTGGTTTCTTAATGTATTGATCCCCTCACCTTTTTTCACACTTTTATGTCCAAAGTTACAAAGTCACCACCAAGGACCTTGTAAGAGATAGTATGCCCTATTATTCTATTGAAGATTCTGCCTACTAGAAATTTAAGGTAGATAGGAGTTAAAACAAGGATTCTTGTCAATCCCTAGAATTTGTTTGTAATTGAGAGGAAATTGGATATTAGATTTCCCAGACTACTGTAATCAAGCAATTGTGATTAATAAAGTGACATGTTGCTCCAACTACTTGCCTCTTGTGTTTTTTCATGGTTTTTATGAATATTCTTTCATCACTCGTCCCTATCATTAAATAATGTGATATCGTGATCTAAAATTAATATTTAGAAGGATATTTTATCTACCATTTTCCTCTTAAATTTATTTTTGTGTGAGTTTTCAAGTGGAATTAGTTCAGGCTCCCCCCGTTTGAGAGAATTTTTTTTCCTCTATATATGAACATTTTGACTCCATTGTCCAATATATATAGAGACCAACCAATCATGAATTAAGATCCTCACAAAACCTTATTAAAATATTTTGTTTTTAATATCACTATTACAATATCTTGAGTACAATATCTTAGCTGAAGATATGCATAAATTATAAGAACACCTTTCTTGAATTAGAATCATTGATTCTAGAGTGAGAGGTGCATTGTCGATCACAGGGACACTATCACTAGACTTATTTTCGAAGATCATTGCAATATTGTCATCCTTCAGCAATAAGAGGGTGAAATTGGGAGATAACGAGAAAAATTCGTGTTGACTATTTTTCCAACGGAGCAAAACAATAACCATGTACAGAAAAAGAATTACCTCAATGTTTTTCCCTCGTCCAGTCTCTCTCGATCCACTATATGGCCTCAGAAGTCAAACAGTTATGTCGAGCAACAATATCAGAATAATGTACTTCGTTGATTGCTATTAGTTTTCCAACCAGAGAGGGCAGTGGTGATGGATGGAAAAAAACATCACTTTTGGGTTGTGTTATTTTTAAAGGAGGATGACCTTGGACATTAGTCCTCTAACAAAGTTTTCTATTACTTTGTCAACAAGAGAGGACAATGGCCATGTATGGCAAAAGCATTATCTTTGGAGGATTGTCTTTGGGTGGTTCTTTTAAAAATGTTGAGGGATTTTGGAGATTAGCTTTTATATATTTATTTATTTCTTGTGATGTGGCTTGAAGGGTAGGTATCTCTTGGAGTGGGACCTAGTGTTTCCAGAGGATTTGACTTTTTTCAAACCACAAGTTACTGCTAGTATTGGCTTTTGGGTTGTCTGCACTAGTTTCATTCAACTTTTATGGTTAAAAAATGGGTTGCTCCATACAACATAATGCTATGACCTTAATAACAACACAAAAATACTTAAAACCTTTCATTTCTATAATAATATAAATAAACATAAAATATGTTAGTATTGTTTGTGTGGCTTGTCAAAACATCATTTGTGTTGTTTTCGATGTTTTTGAAATATGTTATCCAATTTTTAGATATAATTTTATTTCTATCTAAAAGGTATGTTTATTTATAGATATTCAATTATTAATATAACCTCTAATAACTTTTACACTAAAAATGTTCAACATTTTACTCAGTTTGTTATTATTTTGATATATATTTCTTTCTTATCTAAAAGATAATGTTTATTTATAGATAATTGTCAATATATTAAATATAAAACCATCATAATAACTTTATACACTAAAAATGTCAACATTATACATCAAGTTGTTACATATATTTAATTATAAAACAACTACAGATATTATAACATCACACAAAATAAAATTCAATTGTAAATATCAACATCATACATGAAATTAATAAATGGTAATTGAAAATGTGAAGGTTGGGATTATTTTCGTGTATTGGTTTTTAAAGCCTTACAGCCTTGACATCATGTTATATGGAGCAATGGAAACACTCTCAACTATCTTAGCGCTTTTTTTTTATGTCATCTATTGTGTTAAGATATAATGTTTATTTATATCTAATTTTTAATATATTTACATTGATAAACGTGTTTTATTTCGGAATAGGTCTTCCAAATTTTCCATTCTTTAAAATATAAAAATGTATGGATGGTCTAGATTTCATAATTTGAGAATATTCTTCGCATATAGACAATCTAAAGGATGAAATCAAGGGTTTTCAAGCTATTTTTCCGTTTCAAAATTTATGTGATGTGTTTGCAGCTTCCACTTTGTTTTAGTGTTACAAATTCTTAGTATTACATAATTAAATCATAAATTAAATGGCACATAAGCGTTTTCATGGCTATTAACTTACATTATACACCAAGTTAATACAATTAATTAATTTTCTTCTTTTTTTTTCTTTTCCATTTTGCTTATGCTTATATGTTGTGAAGTTAGTTAACATACATTTATGAATCAAGATATACATTTACTACAAGAGTTAAAAAATATAATATAATTATATAAATAAATAGATTTTCAATGAAAACAAATATATAAATATGAATATTACTTAAAAAAAAAATAATATTATAATAATTTTTCCTTTTGTAAATATACATTCAAATAATCTTTATCAAAATTGTGATTTTAATTCATAAAATTTTTATCCAATATATATTTTATATACATTGAATTGTATGTACATTTAATATATATAATTGTATCTATTTAAAATCATTTTTGACATAATTTAAATTAATTTTATTTTATGTTAAAATATAATTGACAAAATCACTTTATAACATATTTAAAGCAACATCTTAACACTCTTACAACTCTTGACTTCACACACCAATGTACGACCCTTCTTAACTTTGAATGAAATTATATGTAACATTACAAATCAAGTTATTACAATGTACTTATCCATTTCAAACTCTTTCTTGCAAATCTAGACTGTGACTTATTAACAATTAGATATTAGTAAATAAAAGCTAGACGCCAGATAAAAGGAGAAAGAAAAGCCAAAATAAAAACTTTGAAAGAAAAGTGTATTTTTTCTTCTCTATAGTCAGTTTAGGAAATTTTGATAAAGATTAATCAAATAACAAGAGACAAAATGTAAGTTGTCAAATACATAGGGAATACATGATAAGCATGTTAAACCCAATAATACAAACACATGTAGGAAATTTTTATAAAGATTAAACAAATAAAAAAATAAAAAAGACAAGTTATCAAACACAAAGAATACATGAGAAGCCTATTAAACACAAAGAGAATGTAAATACATATATATAGAAGAAAACCAAACCCAAAAAAGGGATATAAAGCAATTCGATGAACCAGGCCCTGCTTTTAGAAAACACACTAGATAAGAAAAAGTCAAACAAGAAGAGAAATCAAAGAAAAGAGACACATTGTAGAGAGAAGCACCTCGACAAAATTGCAAACACAAGTAGACTAGTAAACAAAAATAGAGGCGCCAATTAGATTGTCAAATATAGGCTTCCAAAAGAACATAAAGAAGATGCAATGCAGAGATTAACATCCCCATTAAATTGCAAACGAAATAAGAATTGATGATGGAAGAAGAGTCATGAATTAGCATGCCAATGTGCAAATTGCAAACTATTGCGAAAACTAGACACACTAAAAAGCATAATAGAAAATTCAAAAGTAGTAATCTCAAACATTTGATGCAATCAACATTTTTTTTGTCGGGGGTGGGTGTGTGTGGGATGGTGAGCTTGAAATTCCAATTAGAGTTTCTTGTGAACAAGAAAGAAGATTGAATTTCACGTCCTAGATCGCAAAAGTTGAGGTATAGTTTGCTACAATCCAATAATTTATTAGAGAAAGGGGAAATATGTTTGTCTCCAAATCTATTAGAGAAGGGGGCAAGATGGTTGTCCATAAATTTATTAAATAAAGGGGCAATATGTTTGTCCGTAAGGGGTAGAATTTCCCTCTAAGCGATATCCCATTTTTTTAAATACAAAGTAGGCTGAACCTTTTGATGTAAGCATGTTTATTTTCTGAACATGATTCCAAATTCTCATAAATTTATTGAGAAGAACCATCCAACACAAAAACATAAAATGAAAACCCTCTTGATGTACACGGATTTGTACGACCTCATTGTAGCACAACATCAAACTGAGTCCAATGACATACACTTTTTCAAAGAAGAATTAAAATGCATTTGTCATATTCACACTTTCTATTTTTGATGTTCTTTTGTCTCATATTTAAGGCCAATATGAAGAAAGAAAAAAATTCCAAGCCAAATATCAAATAACATATTGAGAGTCATAATTATGAGAAACCAATTATCACACACAAAGATGTAGATGCAAATATCATTGTAAATCATTTCAAGAAACTTGAAGGAACTTTAAAACAATTCCATGTCCATGGAGAGAAAATTATAGATGATGAATTCATCACTACCCCAAATAAATTGCAGATTTTGTGACCATTTTGTATGTCTTCAAAGACATTTTTCACCCATATGATGAAGATGTGGGGATGCTTTAGTAAGAGGAATGTGGATTGCATGTAGAAGGGAGTCAGTGAACTAACAAAAGTATTTCATTTAGAGATGGTCATTGCAATAAAATTGATGGTTGAGGTAGAGATAGAAAAAGGAGACGTGGCAAAGGTGAAAGCATTAATTTCCCCATATAAGGTATGTTTGATGCTAATGCTAGTACATAGAAGTATTGCAATGATGTAGAAAAATGTCTTATAACAAAGGAGAATATGTCATAAGAAACAAAGAGATCAACAAAGAAATTGAGGTAATGTAAATACAGATAGAGGATGAGATACAAGGAATTCTAGCAAAAGTTAGTGTATTGAATAAGAAGACAATAATTCTCTAATTATAAGCTCCAATTCAAATGCACCTAAGGATGATTGGTATCTATATTCACGTACCTGAAGCCATGTCAGGAAAAAAGGAGTGCTTTTCAAAATTTGAGAGTTGAAGTGTTGACATTGTGACACTTGGAGATGGCAATTTGCACGAAGTAAAAGGAAAAGGAGTCATTCCTATGAATATTTCAGAGAATAGAGTTAACTAAATCAAAACTCGTCTTTATGTTCCCAGTTATTACATAGACTTAAATTTTAACAAGTCAAATTGTAATGAAATAGCATAATGGGCTTCAATAATAATAAAAATGTATAATAAAAAACAAAAATGGTAGACTGGCACTAGAGATGTTAGACCGAAATACATATACATATTTGAAGGCATAGTTGAAACAAAATAGAACTTTCTTTCAAGTGAATGTTTGAAAATCAACATTGGAATGAGAGATACAAGGTCGTTCCTTTTATCTTAATTTGTTGAAAAAGAAGGGCATGGCCCTAGGTCTTCTAAAATTCAAGAAATCGAGGCATATCCAATGAATGTTTAACTAGAAAAACACATTGCCAAATTTGAAGATGGTGCAACTCAAGCAAATCATATACACAATTTTTTCACAATAATTGTTTTGATCCAATGAGAACACAATTTTTAAGAGAAGCAAAATATTTCTCAAATTCCACATATGATATTAAATTTAATGTGCTAGTTGAATGAAAAGAAAAACTCTATGAACTAACAAAGGCTAAGAGTACATGTCAAATAAATTCCTAGATTTATCTTAGACAAAAGGAATTCATAGACACAACCTCTTTCTACACTACAAATCAAAATGGTTGGGGGAGAGAACAATATATAACATAGAAAGAAATGGTTCAGTTCATATCCCAAAGGTGGAATTTAGGACATGAATTCCATGGAGAAGTTGTGCAAGCTACAACCTTCTGCTAAAATGAAGTCTTATGAAAATCAACATAACACGACTCCAAAAAAATCCTGGTCTGTTAGAATTTCAACGCACCCTAGGTTTGGTTTATGCCTTAGCTAGGAACATAAACACACTGGTAGTGGCTAACTTTAAAATTACTTGCAAAAAAAAAATATAACAACGATGAGATCAAAATAGTACATAAGAATTTAGGGCCCAAAAAATATTTATTATTACCACTTCAAAAAGAAAACCTTAGGGCTCTCATACCAGGGATCATGGCACTTTACAATCCCCTATACAATTGCCAATATCAGGTCTATCCTTTGACTTGTACACCAAGGGTTGAGGCATAGTCCATTAGGCCCTCATCTGCCCAAAAAAAAAACTTACGACACTCAATTTACTTGTTGTACATACCTGGGAAAATCACTTTCGCCCATTTCCCTCCTTGGTTATTGTTGTCCTTTGCAAACTAGCCTAATGTCCTCTTTAATTGTTGTTTTCCTTTGCAACTAGCTCACTATCCATCTTGACTACATAATTTTTTCCACTTTGGCAACCTTAAACAGACCTCATTTCTATCCCTTTTATCCTTGCCTAGGGTCCCCTTAAGCTTGGCATCTCCTTATCAACTGGGTTTCCACTTGACTTTTCACTCAACCTTTCATCTCCCTACTCAATTGTAACTAGGGAAAATTACCCTACAAATTGCAACCCTTTTAAGTGTTGTGCCTAGGGAAAACCAACCCTTTTAGGGTTGCGACCTTTCTCCAGCAGAGGTTGCGGCCTCCTTTAAACATAGTCCTACAATTTAGCCAAAATATAGGCCCTCAGCCTTGCGGCCTACGACCAACACTTCAGCTCTTACTCCTAATCGTTCAACAAAATTTTTCTTCCCTGACTTGTTCCACGGAATTTATCCTTCCTCTCCCTCCTTCAAGCTAATTGTGGCTCCTCCTTGATCTCTCCACACAAGTGGTGTCCTTCACAATGTTATGTTTAAGCCTTTCCTCTGGCCTTTATTTATAATTGTCCAAGGGATGTGAAATCCAAAGGGAGTTTCTCTTGGCCTTGTTGGTCGACCTAAGCCAACTTGACTCATAATTAAATTAAATTTATTAAATTAATTTTTTTGGGTTTCAAGCCCGCTCCTTTGGGTCCAAAACCCAAATCGCAAAACCACAAAGCCCCCAAGGGTTTTTCCACCACAAGTACTTTGGAAGCTACCAAATCTCAACATGGTCAAGTAGAAAACTCTAATTATGAAAATTCCAAACCTTTTGATTGTAGAACTTATACTCACATCCACAACTAAGATAGGCATAGAATGGAAGATAAGTGTAGATAATATGTATTTGTGGGCCATGGATTAGAGTCCAAAGAATATACAAAACATGTAATTTGTTTATAGAGATGTTACTTTAGATAAGAGGAATAAAAAGCACACCAAAATCACAAATAATCATGATGTCAAAAACATTTTTGATATTTTGCCCTTAAACTTGAATTTTTTTCAATACACAAGGATCAAATATCATAAATTATATATATATTATGTACAGGGATTTAAGGCATATTAAAGGCTGATTTTTGGGTATTTTTCTCCTTTGTCTTTGCAACTGTTGAGGAATGAAAGGGAAGATGCTTATCATTATCAGTGACCAAATTTAGGAGGTCCAAATCATTACTCTCATCACCATTAAAGATCTTTTAATTAGAACACAGATCAATTGTTATCTGCCTATGGTGTTGTTCTCAGATTTTAGGTTTTATCTTCAAATTGTACCCTCTTAACTAATTTTTCATTAGATTTATGCAAAAATTTCAAAGTCCATGTTGCTTTATTCTCACAATTTTTAATGGATCATAGAACAATTTACCAACAAGGTATTTTTTCTATCCAACAATGCCTGATGTTCAATACTTTTTTAATTTTCTTTTTCTATAGGTTTGAAGATGGGAGTTGATTATTGTCTTGCTAATATGCCAAAGCCTTTGGGTCCAATTTGGAAATATGATGAAATTAAAGATGGGACAAGCTAACAAACATGGTCTTGTAAATTGTGTGGTTAGCAAATGACAAGAGAGGTTGGTTGATTAAGGTACCACTTAGCTAAAATTCTATGGCATGATATTGGGATTTGTGGTGCATCAAGCCCAAAGATTATTCCCATTGCGCATGATGATAATATCATATCTTAAGTTTCTTCCTCAAACTCTACCCTCTTAACTACTTTCTTTTTTTAAGAAGTATGCAAAGTTTTCAAAGTCCATGTTGGTTGCCTCTTATTATTGTTTTTCATGGCTTGTCGAACAATTTATCAACAAGTTGTTTTTTTTCCAGTAGTGCTTGCTATTCATTTTCTTCCAAATTTTCTTTTGCGCTAGGCTTGAAGTTGGAAGTTGAGTATTGTATTGCTAGTATGGCAAACCCTTTGGACCCAATTTGGAAATATGATGAACTTGAAGATGGGACAAACTGACAAAGACTGTCTTGTAAATTGTCTGGATAACAAATGACAGGAAGGGGTTGGCCAATTAAGGTACCACTTAGCTAAAATCCTAGAGCATGATTTTGGTATTTTTGTCACATCAACCCCAATGATTATGCCAATATCCCATGATGATATTTATGAAAAGGATAAAAAGATGAAAGAGGTAGCTACGACCAAAGATGAACTTGTCGATGATGTGGCTTGATCCTCAAGAATCACATGCATATCTGGGACTCAAGGCAATGAGAATGACTCCATGATTTCACCTTCCATGAGGACCTCACATTTCTTTGTTCCAAGAACAAAAGATGGGGCGTGGCCTTCCATCTGGTCAATGGTTTAGAAAAAGGAGAAGAAAGAAGCAAATAGGGTTGTGGGGGAGATGTCTATTTTGGAGAAACGTACATTTGAGTATCACAAATACCGTTCTTTTATTCCAACCAACATGTGATGTTATCGCTATTATTGGGTCAACGTGTAA